>PTEX01000086.1:1825037-1973098 GCA_003342815.1 Eudromia elegans | reverse complement strand
GGCCCGCCCGCTGCTCCGCGGCGGCCCCGCTCGGCCGGCAAAGAGCCCCCGGCCGCCTCCGCGCCCGACTTCGGGGGACTCGGGGGCCGGGACCGGGGTCCCGCCGCCGCAGGGCTCGGGAAAGCGCCCGGGGAGCCCAACCCCCTGCAAAGAGCCGTAGCGCAGCAGCCGAAACAGCGGGCGGCCAGCCCCCACCCCCCCCACCCCACGTTAACACTGCCCCGGTATCTCCCCTTCTGATTTTTCGGGGGATTTTGCAGCCGTTCAGCAGTTCTCAGGCCCCCAGCCCATGGCTAAGCACCCCCCCTGCCAAAGCTTTCTGGCCTTAGTCTGCAAGAAGCGCCCGGCTGCGGGTTTCGTTCCCGCGGGCGGTTGCGTAGTTGCAGCTAAGGGCAGAGGTGCTGCCCGCGGCCCAGGCGCTGCCGCCAGGCACCGGCACGAGGGCCTGCGGCGGGACGCCGGGCACCGGAGCAAGGCCTCCGCTCCTGTTCACACAGGGGAACTCCCCCAGCCGCTGGGCGCTCCGGCCGGGATGCGGCGAGCCGGCGGCGCCGGAGCGGGCGGCCGCGCTCGGCTCCTGCACGCCCCGCGCCGCAGGAGTTCCTTCCCGACTTCTGGTTTGTGTTCCCTGCGATTCAATATTGAGCAACAGTGGCATCCGCTGGGCAGCGCGCTGCCTCCGGCTCCGACACGCGCTTCCCCTCCGTGGGAATTAACACCATGCCCAGGCTCAGGTGGATTTGGGGGGTCCCTTCCCCAGCCCCCAGCGTGGCTGCCTCCTGCTCTGGCCCCATATCTCCACTTCTGATGCCTCAGGGGATTTTGCAGCCACGCAGCAGTTCTGCTGCCCCAAGTCCATTGCAAAGCACCTTCCCCCGAAGGGTTCTCTTTTCTGACACAGATTTTTCTAATTGTTCACAAAACGAGCTTTTTTTCTCCTCCTCTCCCCTTTTTTTTCCCTCCTAAACTAATCTTTTCCTTCAGAGGTTGAATTAAAAAGAGCCATAAATGCCTTCCAAGACTAWCAGTAATTAATAAAAACGAAGCAGTAATTGGCCGTTAATTTTTTCCTCTCGTGCACACATACGCCTGGAGCGAGGCCCCTGGAACCCCCTTCCAGCAGGAAAAGGCTGGGTCTGCTCCAGCATGGAGCAGGCGGCACCGGCCACGCGCAGGACACGCTGAGGCTCGGGAACATGGGACAGGAGCAAAGGGGAGTCCACGGCTGCACAGGGCAAGCGCATAGGGCGAGGAGGAGGAGGAGGGAGGGGAGGAGGGCTGAGGTGGGCGCACGCGGCTGCTTGGGAACATCGCGAGCTGTTTCCTCCTGAAAAACAGCACTTTTAACCTGTCAGACTTGACCCCGTTGGATACCCRCGCCTGGGAACTTCTGCAGGAGTTTGGAGAGGGCTTAGATGTTTAAGGGCAAGGCAGTTTTTTATATATATATATAAAACAGTAGAGGGGATAATAGTCTGCCATAGCTGGGAGCATAAATCAGCCTTTTACGGCTTTCCCTCCAGCCACCGACACCTAACTCGGGGATTTTTATGCCATTTTGGAAGCATTCAGGGTGAGCATTGGTGGGGAGCGGAGCGTGAGGAGCCTCAGYGCGGGTCAGGCTCGGCTCCCCGTAGCGCCTGCTTGTTTCCTGCTCTCGCCAACCTGCCTCTCTGAGCCCCTATGGGCAGCGCGAGCTTTGCCTCATCGCGACGCAGAGGAAGAACGGCCGCCGTCCTCGAGCAACACGCGACGCCGGGTGTTGCTACAGCCGGCCGGCCTGCTCTAGGAGCGGGGCCGCCCCTTGTGCAGCCGCTTGAGGTGAAGGCTGGTCCCATGGTGGCTTTAGGGGCTCTGAGCACCTCCTGCATGTGGGGCGGCTCCCACGCTCATCCCCACAGACCAAAGTCCGTGGGTGTCGCTGCCAAACCCCAAGACTTCCTCTGGCAGCAGCAGTGGTGGGAAGTGCCCACCAGCATCCCCACTCCTCCCCGTTTCCCCTTCTGCTCTTCTTCCCCCCTCGCACTGGCCTGCAGCCATATGGAGGTGAATGYTCTCTTCTAGCACTGACTTCTTTCGAGGAGAGTGCACTGGGAAAAAAATCACTACCATGCACTATATAAATCTTTCCTTTTTTAACCTCCAGTAGCGCTTTTTTGCCTCTTTGGCAGCCAGGGTTTTTTTTCTTTAAGGGGTGACACACAGGACTCTGAAAAGGCACCATCATCCTAAGAGAACCAAGCAGGAGAGGAGATAGTGCCCGCGGCGCTTTGGCTTTCGTGGACCGGTGGGGATGCTCCTCCAGATGGGCACGGGGGCCTCTCCAGCATGGACCCCCCAAGGACATTCTTGGCTGCAGTCATTTACTCTCCCAGGACAAAGCGAGGGACCAAATTCTCCCCAAGGATGATGTGGAGCTACACGCTCACAGCCTGTCCAGGGCCCATAACATCTCCTCTATGTCCATAGCAGCACCTTTCTTTGAAAGAATGACAAAGAAAACCCAGTCCAGATCTGGAGTACCCAGCGACTCCATCCCAGGCCTTGCCAAAGGGACTGCCCATCACCCCTCCATCTGCAGTGACAACCACGGGCTCAATGCAGGGTGGTTTTTGGAGGTTTCTTCATTTACCTCCTGCTGCCATACTGCCCGCATGCCCAAAAGCAGCGCCCGGCCAGCGCTTCGAGGTGCCTTCCCATCGTGCCACAAAAGCCTGCCACAAACYAGGTCCATCCCTGCAAGCAGGGAAGGGCCGCGCGCTTCCCTCCCAAGGTTTAAATGGGGGCTTAACGAAGACTCGGAATTTAAGACAAAATGCTCAGCCCCTGGCTAATTACATGTGTAAGGTTCAATTTGCTGGGGAAGCATCCGAGTTAAAAGAGGAAGTAAAAACCCTGCAAACAGTATTTACATGTTGGAGAACGCTGGGAATGCTCCCTCGAGATGACACACGAAAGCCACGTTGGGCCCGGGAGTGCTTTTAGGCAGCCTCCTTGTGCTGTCAAATCAGCCAGATCACAGAAAAAGCCATTCTGCTCTCCCRGTGGTTTGCAGAGCCCATTGTCCTCATGCCTCCTTCTCCCACCGTGAGTCCAGAGGACTTGGCTGTGCCCAAGTGACCCGATCCCACAAAGCCACCCGTGGGCTCAGCCTTAGGAAGGTGAAAAGCCCATAACTTAGATTGAAGCACCCAGATTTACTCTTTAACATTGAGCGGGATCCGCTGTGGGCTGCAAGGCAGGAGGGCACCAACRGGTGTTGCAAAGACGTGGCCCGAARTGTTTGGGTCYAGTCCTGCTCCCGGGAATGCTCRCTCTCCTCTGGGGGCATGGGATGAGGAAGGGGTGAAAGGCTCCCAGGATGAGAAAGAGGCAGCAATAAAACACTGCACACACAGATGTGCTTCCATGTTGCAGCTCTGCTCACRCTCCTCACGCTGCCTGCTACGATCCTACTCCACAGGTCTACGTGGGTGAAAATCTCAACTTCAGATCCCTTTTGAAGCCATTATACATCATTTCCAAAGAATTATGCTAAGCTGCTGTTTACTTTCCATTTACCTTTTTCATTACAATTCCAGCCATTGGCTGGATCAAGTTTTCATTTTTATAATATTTTGCCTCCCTGTAGCAATGTCTTGTAAACAGCCTGCTTATTTATGACTCAACGAGATGCAAAACTCAGTGAATATCTTGCAGTATTAAGAAAAAATAGCTGTGGTTACTGCCTTATACAATATGCTTGATAAATCTGAATAATCTAATTTTTTATTGCAGCAATCCTTAAAATAAAGGGCTACAATTTCCTTTTGTTTCTGTTTTTGCTTTTTAACAGCGCACAAAAATTCTAATAAACAATTTAGCCTGAACCACAGGGAGAAGCGAAAGGCTGCTCCGATGCAGGGCCTCGCTGGGTTATTGGAAACGACTGGCGCGGCCGCAGCTAGTTCGGCTTGCCGATGGTTCTTRTTCCTGCTTTTTTAATAACAGCACCAGAGCGGAGCTTTTATGAAAAATGAAATATCCTTTCCCAAAGGATGGAAATATTTATGTGGTTTGCAGAGGGACAACTGAGGTGCTGATGGTCCCGGCAGAGCAGACGCCCACGGCGCTGTGTGCACGTTTTACATACATGACCCACGGTGCTCCATCCACCCACCCCTTATCCGCCAACTTGCTTTTGCCTTTGGAGGGATCTGCTGACCAATTTTTCTTCCTCTGCATGTCCAAAAATACGAAGCAYAAGGTTTGCAACGTCCCTGGGCGTCTCTGCTGTCCCTGCGTGTAAAACAGAGGAGAATTTAAATTTAAAGAATGAAATCCTGCTCCGCTGTGTGACGCGAAGGGGGGGATTACGCAGCATGGGAAAGCGCTGTCCTCAGCGCCCTGCCAAACTGTTACTCGTCAGCGAGCACTCGTTGACACACACACACACACGTAGGGCTCGTGGCGGGAGGAGCGTCTGCCCTCGCCGTCACGCGCCCGGCGTCACCGTCTCTCTGCAGGGACGCAGAAGCGGCGCCCGATGCGGCGTCGACGGGATTTGGGTGACGTTGCTGACAAAACACGATGCTTAAACAAATGGATGATGAGCCGTGGGATTTGCGGGAAGAGAGCAACGCTTCCCTTCCCGCCTGACAGGATGACAAGCGGGTGAAAAATGCTGCCCTGTACAGACAGTTGTCTCTATCGATAAAGAGAGACACCACGGAAATGCCTCAGCTGCAGCAAACCAACAGGTGCCAAAGGAGATGGATTTTGGCACAAACAGGGCTCCATCAGAACTGGCCTGCGCTCTCCTCGGGGCTTGGACATGCGGATGCAGTGAGTGCATCCCCCGTGGCGCCTGTTGCTGGATGGGTGGAGGAGATGGTGCCAGGCTGAGGCCCTGGTTCTGGCTGCGGGGCTGCAGGGGGGTGGCCACAGCAGAGCCCCCCGTCGCTCCACCACGCACCCCAGGAGGTGCCACGTAGGATTCGCCCCCTCAGCACTCGCCTTGGTGCAAGGTGAAGCACCCGAGCTCCCCCTTCCCCAAGGTAAGTTTTTGCCAAAGGAAAGGTAATTACCCTCGAGTGCCACCCGCGGATGAGGCTGTCCTACAGCRCCGAGGAAGGGGACGGCAGCCGGTGGTTATGTGTGCAGGCAGAGCAGAGGAGAACACGCAAGGAAAAGGCAGTTTGCAGCCATCCCGCGTGGCAACATGGGGCATTCCCRCTGCAGCGTGGGCACGCAAGCAGCCGTGCACAAGGTGGCACCTGATAACCCGTGCATTAAACCACCAGTGCTCCAGAACTGGAAGTGTTTTTACAGCAATTTTTACAGCAGTGTGGCCGGGCTGGCAGCAGGCTCTGCTCGGCCCCACACAGGGACAGCACAAGGAGCGAGCAGGTTGCTGGCTGAACAGCGGCCACCTCTCCAACGKGCCGCAGCAGCAGGGCCCAGGCCGCTGCCCGGCCCCACCACGTCTAAGCGCGGTGCCCGCGGGGCTGCCGCCGGCGCGGCTGCGCTCCGGGCGTGCGGCCCGTCCTCGCGCGATGCAACACTGCCCTCTCACGGCTCTGCTGCCGGGAACGGTGTCCAAGCAGCCCGGCAGCACCGCAGCCACCACCGCTGAGGACATTGCAGCATCTTGCGGCCTCTGTGCAGCGCCTGACGAGATGCCCAAACCACGGTGGCAAAGGCGGCAGCAGGAGCACGCRTGATCCTCCCCTGCCGAGCCTGGGGAAGTCCAGGTGGCTCTGGCATTTCACCTTGCACGGAAAAGGGGTGCCTGTAAGTTTGGACACCTCGTAAACCCCAGCAAGCGGCGGTGCCGACTGGGCTCCTGCCTTGCAGGACTTCTCTGCACATGCTGCTTCTCAAAGTTACAAGAATCAAGTCCTGTCAGTGCAGGAAAAATAGCAGGTAGAGTTTTGCTGAGGAGTCAACTCCTCCCAGGCTCTCAATAAAAAGATAAATCACAAGTGAAGGTGGTAAACGGTGTTGCTGCTCGGGAAGGAGTTTTGTGCAGCATTGCCCCCAGCCTGCTGYGGTGCCACATGCCAGCAATGAAGAGAAAATGGGAGAAAACAGGTGAACAAAGGGGTGTACAGTAAATATCCTCTTACTGAACACCGATTTCACAAATCAATCACGGGCATAAGCTAATGATATAGCCTCAGACCTTAAAGTCTCAAGGCTTAGAAAGATTTTTACAAAGGAAAATGATCTTGAAATRCTGAAGAAGGAAAGCCCTTAGGTAATTTCCCCACCCAGCAGTCACACCACTTAAACAAGCAATTCAAGCAAAATTGAGGCACTTGCTAGTCAATTCCCAAAGAGCATTTCTAAAGGAAGCCTTTATCCCACAACTGAAACACGGAGGGCAGCGGGGATATTCAGAGGCAGGAAACAAGCAGAGCGGGTGCAATCACAGCCCATGGCTCCGAGGAGGCAGATGCGGACCCGGCCGCCACGCGTGCCAGGTCCTTGCAGACCTTTTGGCAGACATTTGGTAGGTATTTGGTGGCTGGGTTCAGCCCGGCGCTCTGAAGCACGATGGAGAGGTAACGGGCTGTATTAATCTTCCAGTTTCTTTTCCACCTCTCTAGGTTTATATTATTCAAGATAAAATAGCAGGCCGGGAGCCCCATATTTAACAAGATATCAGCAAAAGGGGGAGGCTGTCTAAACTAATTAGGCTGCTCTTCCATGAGGACAGGGGGAGATCTTTGGGGTCTTCTGGGAGCCGCTTCACAAGACTGCAGCATCAAACAAGTCCAGGTGAATAAAAGGGGATTTCTTCACTTCTTTCAAAACACACTGCATCCCTGGCATTCCCATTCATTTCCTACATGTCATTCCCACCAGCTACAGCAAAGGAGGGAACTTGACCCTCTGGAGGGAAAGGAGCCAGCCCACCTCTTCATCCCAACTCCTCCTCCAGGGCAGCTTCTCCTCCCTGAGCGTTGACTTTGCCTGTAGCTCAGGTGGAGTTTGGGCACACGGGGKCTGCCCATTGGAGTCTGATCCGGAGCACAGGGATCACACCAGGGATTTCAGCACGGTCAGCCCCGCGACTCTCATGGGAATGAGGAGAGGGACACGGAACTAGCTGTAGACAGCGGGTTGCTCATCCAGGATTCAGCTGCTTTGGGTTGAGCCCAYGTCCCTCTGCCAGGCAGGTTACTGCCCCAAGTTATTTGTCAGGCTAAGCTTAGACATCTGGCACCAGCACTCACCTCCTGCCTTGATGTGGCTGCTCCCCGCCTGCAGCAGCAGCACCCGGCCAGATTTTCTCTCCTATAGGAAAAGAGAAAGCCTGGATACATTTCTGAATGAGTGATACAAAGCCAAGGCATCTCGCTGAAACCAAAGAGCGCCGAGCTCCAAGGTTTCCTCGGCRGCTTCTCTTCTGGCACACAAATCTCACTGTCACCCAGCTCACCCAGAAAAAGGTCAGCCCAGCCATCAAATATTTCAAAGCACAATTAAGACCCTAAATGAGAGAAGTTAAAGTTTAATGCTGAAACTTCACTGCCAGTTGATGCTCGTCAGTTATAAGAGTCACTTGAAATACAACGAGCAGAACCAGYGCACGTGTTGGAGACTCGCTGCTACGGCCGGGCATTCCGAAACCTTTTGGCAAGGCAAAGACCCTGCTGCAATAGAAGGGTTGCTGCTGTCAACAAAACCTTCTCACGACGTACCTGGCTGTGAGAACTGGGGGAGCTGCTTTGGATCAGCAGAAGCTGAGACCTTCTGCTGCCCTTAGAAGAGCTCGGCTTCCCTCTGCGGGTGCAGCTGTGCAGAAGGCATCAGCCCCTGCAATAAGCTCTCCCAGGTATCATGACTCAAGGATAAACCAAAGACCCAAGGTGAAAACAAGGAAACACCTCCCAAACCCCTACAAAATAGTCTAACTGAAAACTACCAGGTAATTTCACTTCAGTAATTTAAAAGTTTATATAGATAATCCTACTTTCCCATGATATGCATTCTTCAGTGTAACATCCTACAGTTAACATTAAAGCACGAAGAAGCACAAGCTTGATACTAAATTATAATAAAAAGTTCAAGTGAAGCATTTCAACATCCAAATGAACAGATAGAAATATTTATTTTGTATCTGACATTTTTCTGCCCACAGTTGATTAACTCTAAAACATTCCTRCACTGTGTTTTATTAGAATATATACTGCATTCTCCATCAGAAAAGTGTTTAACGGAAAACTGTCTTAGTCACTGTCCTATTCATGCCTGGCTGGCCATTATTTTGGAGGGAGGATACTGAGAAGCTGTGGTGTTTACATGCATTTGTAGCAGAGCAGGTATTATCAGGTAAAAAAAAAGAAAAAAGATTTGGATTGAATATCTCCAGTACCTTCTTACCATGTTACCCCAGCAAGGATTGTCTTTCATTAGAAACAAAACACCACACAAGGACTTGCCAGGAACASCCTTACCTGAATAAACCAGGAAAGGTATTTTGGAACTAAACACAAAGTTGGGGCTTGCTTGGACTGTAGCTCCTCTTTCCTTACTCACTGAAGTGGAGGAAGGTCAGAGTTCCACTTTTCATGCATCTACAAAGTTATATATATATATATATACACACACATATATATATATATGACAGGTTCTGGTTGGCTGAAGGTCAGCTATGGAGCAGGAGCATTTGCAGTTCACTGAAAACRTGCCAGGAGACCACATTGCCACTATTTATTGCTGCCTATTTGTTTACCATAGATGTAGCTCCATCTTCTTCATAGGACAAGAGTCACTAGACCAACATCAACTCCAAATTTAAGCTGCTGACTTCTGCTACATCCATCTCTTTGGAAAGGGAATGACCTTGGTGCTGGGAGAGCATCATTTACTCCTGACATTTTTTCCTGGAGTCTTACCTGCCACTGGATGGGATCTTAGGGGGAARAGGGTGGGAGGGCTTCCCCACAGGAGTCTGGCTCCTTGGCTGCCAGGATAAAAAGCTAGCTTAATTACCTCACTATGTCACACACGCATATATACTGCAAAGAGATTCACAGCTCAAATGCCACCTTGGCACATGAGCTACCTACTTTCATTACAGTCATCTTCATTTTTGGTCTAGGTGATGCATTCATAATCTAAGTCATAATATAAAGGTTCCTCTAAAGCAATAAGAGGTGACATTATAAGCCATTACGCTGCAGTTTATAATGCCAGTAGAATGATTTTGCATCAAGGGTTACAACAAAATTCTTGATAGAGAAAAATGTTATGGAAAGTAATTACTTCTCATACATAGTAGCTATTAAGTGCTATTAATTCAGACGGGCAGGTTTCCTAAAAGACAAGTTGACACAGGAAATTCCTGTAATTCTTCCATTTTAGTGGTCAGAGACAAACAAAAATACCTAGAGAACCTATTTGCTATTTCTTTTAGCTACAGGAAAGGCAAGCAAACACAAAATAGGTTGTTCATGGCAGACAGAAATCCCTGCTTTTGAGCTTTGATATCCAGTGCCAAATCTTATCTGAAGGACAGCTTGTGTTTCCACTAATCCCATAAATGTAATTATTTAGACTAGAAATTGTAAGTGACCTGTAACTGCAGAGATGGGAAGAGGAGTCTCAGATACACTTGATAGATTACATGAAATCCAGTGACAAATGGCCTCTAATTATCTCAGGCAGTTGCACTGGTTTCTTAGTCGATTTTAACGACTGAGCCACCTCCTCTGAATAAATAATACTGTTTTGGTGGTGGGCTTTTTTTATTATTACTATTTTTTATTTGGCTCCCAGCCCATGCCTGGTTTGCCTTTCTACTGCTGTCAGCACCTCAACASAGGGGGCTGAGCGAGGCGAGGGACTTCTGCAGGGTTATGTCCAAGCAATTTKGGGCACCTTTTGCTGTCAATTCTCCCGTCACAAAATGCCAACAAGGAAAGTGTCTACAGAAGAGCAATCTGGCTTGGGCCCTTATTGTACCTGGACATGCCACAGTTATTTKCAGAAATAATATGCCATTTGATACTCAACTTGCCTGGTTGTGGCCTCCTGGTGCAGAAACCTTCCCTGTCCTTCCCTTGCATGGGTACAAAGCACGGGGAGCAGGAAGGCACACTAAGTTTGGGATAGCACAGAAKAAGTCACACAGAAATAGCAAGGTCTGGCAAAAACGGTCTCACCTTTCCTTGTGAGGAGTCAGCTGAGGAACTTGACCTCAGGAACCTGAGCAGAGAATGTCATGTGAAAGGCTATATTAGAGTTAGAGCTAGATCAGCAATCCAGACTATGATTTTGCCAGCAGGTGGTAACATCCCCTCCGATAGAAGGAAGGCCAATAGACTCCTGCAGACACATCCAAACTCTGAAACTCTTCCATGGACCAGCCTGGCATGCTGTTAATCCCGACGGAGATCTCACTGCAGAGCAAGGCAGCAGGAACCATTGCCCTTGGATAGAGGGATACCTGTGCACTGGCTGCACTGCAGGCAAGGCTCCTGCCCCAGATGAAAACCAGATGGGCTGGTGGTGCTCAAGGCCTGGAAGTGTTAAACCTGCCGCAGCTACTCAGGAGGCAGGAGGGCACAATTAGCAGCGTCCAGCTGGAATTTGCATGCAAATTACTGGAGGGGAAAGAGCACAGAGGGGTGGAACTGGCTTTTCAGGAAAATGCAAATTTGTACCCACTTTAGAGAGAGTACTTGGGACCCTTCCAGGAAATTCGACATGAAATTGGCTCAGTTGGACTCTTTTGTGTAGAATAATAAGAGTAAAGAAGGTAAAAATATAAAAAAGGCAGAAAAAGTTGGCACTTTAATGATCAGCTTAGCAAGAAGAAAAGYCATTTAAACAAACTTTGCACATGCTTCTTTGTTTGTAATAAGAAAAGTTATCAAATCTAAGGGCATAACTATAGTCTCAGGGCTTTGTGAAGGGCAGCTAAAGACATAAATCTGGGAGGTGGAGTCCTGGATTCCAGGTCCTGCTCCCAGAACTGTTAATTCTTGAAGGTTTTGGTACCTGGCACTACAAATCCTTGAGATTCTTTGGAAATATTTGCTGGAAAACACCATTAATACAGATTATCAAGAAGAGAAGGAAATAGGTGATTCTGAAGGCCTGCTCAATAGAAAAGGCATGGAATTTAAGATGGTGTCAAATCCTAAGCCATATATTTTGCAATAAATACCAACTCTGCTGCTAGCAGGAGTCTATCAACTGGCAATAACCAAGATGTGGAGACCAAGAGGAATCCAGAGAGACCTTTTTGGGCAGAGATGGGAGGCAGCTGAAAGGCCCGGTGAGATGTAGGGTGTTTGTGGCGAGACCTGGGGAGTTTGTGCCTGGTGAAGTAGCTCAGGTTCAAGCAAGGATTGCTAGGAAGAGAAAGACAAAGAAGGCCATTTAAAGCAAATGTTGAAGACATTTTGCACCCATTTGAAGACAGATGGGTGAGAGGAGATCATTTTAAGGCATTGTTTCTAGGGATTGGTGTTCATCACAGCTTCTCCCTCAGTCTCCTGCACTTAAGAAGGAAACAAAGACTAGCAAGGGCACAAGAACAAGCAAGTGTTGATGGCCACAGATACGTTAGGCTTGAACTCAGAAACATGTAGAAAACCATTAACAGAAACCTGTTAATGGAGATTATCATCTATTAAGCTCAACTATACATTTTTAATTCTTCTAAGAGGAATAATATGGGACCAAGAAGAAGCTTGACATAATTCTGTACAGAATTACTTTATGGAGACTATGACTACAAAGTCCTTAACCAAGAGAAACAGGAGGTTGCTTTTTTATAAGGTGCAGGAGCATTATCCATATGAGTTCAGTTTTTGTTAGTAGCTTATCCTACAAATCTACCGTTCACTTGCTTTATTTCAGCACAGTGTAAATATTTCACTTCAAATCAGGAGCTCTTCTCACATGGCAACCAAAACGCAATTTGGTTCTTTCCCCTGCTGCTCTATTTCAGATCATCATCTTCCAGGGAGGATGTGACCACCTTGAATCCAGCAAGACATTTAAGAGTGTGCTTAACTTCACACCTAGAAATAATAAACTTCAATTACCATGCTCAAAATTTAAATATATGTTAAGTGTTTTGTGACTGAGCTCTGCATTTCTTTGTCTACCCCTCAGAGATGAGACCTGCTCAAGGTATCTCCAGATTTTACTAAACTGCCAGATCTTTTTCCACATAAACACGCTAAATACCAGGAGGAAACAACATACACAGAAGGGGGAAAAAATAAAAAACAACAATAGGCACTGTTTTCCYAGAAGCTGTCTTATATTACACAGTTTTTCTCACTGAATACCCTGCAAACTTTTCTCCAGTGAGYCCATAGCAAGGCACGGGTTACAACAGTGTCCACGAGTCGTGCTGCTCTTGGGGACTGAGCCAACAAAGCCCTTCCGGACAGGGAYCCGTTATTATAGTGCCAGCTTCTCAAGGACTGACAGCTGGCAAGGCAGCAGTGGCATTTTTCCACCAGGAATGCAGTCCTGCTACATCTTCAGAGACAATAATGGAGAAATATCTGCTTGGGAATGCACATTTCCAACCATTCGAGTGCAATTGTGGGAGCAAACACCTGCTATACT
Organism: Eudromia elegans; assembly: GCA_003342815.1. Classification (NCBI taxonomy): domain Eukaryota; kingdom Metazoa; phylum Chordata; class Aves; order Tinamiformes; family Tinamidae; genus Eudromia; species Eudromia elegans. The sequence goes on along the minus strand of PTEX01000086.1, from coordinate 1,960,516 downwards.
TGTCCTGTTACTGGTTTCCAAAAGGCTCTTTCATCCTGCTGGCTGCTTGAGCCAGCTTAGTAACAAACCAGAGGCAGAATAAAGCTGGTTGGTTTGGCTCTTTTTTTTTTCTTTTTTTTTTGTTCATATTTAAATAAGAGATAAGCCTTTCACATTTGCTGGTGTATTTAGTTATTGCTGAGACAGCCTGGGGAATTGATTCTTGAGGACAAAACCAGTTTTAGGTCCCAAGGTGACTGATGGATATATATGAACACAAGGCAGCAGAATCAGAGCCAGTCCCTTTTTTTGCTTTTTTTTTGGTGTTTATTTTGTTTTTTGGTTTTTTTTTTTCCCTCCTTCCCCTCTTTGGACATCAGGTATTTCAACTAACCAACCAGTTCCACCTTCTAAGCTGATTAGAAAAACTGAAGTGAAACAACCAGCGTTGTCCACTTTCTTCCAGTATTTTGTTCAGCAACACTRCAGACAATGAAGGACACCAAGATAGTAACTGGAAGGATTTATCCAAATTGGGGAGTAGGATGAACTGTTGTCCCCTAAACATCATTCCCTGCCCCAGGGGACAGTTCTCTGACTCTCAGACCCAGCCCCCTTCATGGTCATTTTCTGTCTAAATCCATATTCTTGTTCACAGCACTGATTTGCCTCAGCACAATCCACAACCTGCATCATTAATGATGGCATCAGTCTCACCGATGGACTGACCAACCAACCAACCACTTTAGCACCCTGTATTTTAATGTTTAAGGTGCTGCACTGATAAATTTAAGACAGTTTGACTTTTCTCCTGGCTTCTCTGTCCCCCAGCCACAGATCCCAGTACAACCAGCATGGGAGACGGATCATCTTCCCTGGACTCTGTATCCCTGCCTGTCCCACAGCYGGTCCCACTAGCCACATTCTGGCTGTGCAAATGTCACCTTCAGTGACACAARGTGCACAAGCCACTAATTCCCTCTCACCAAGCCAGAGCCATTTACATCCATATTATATCTAAAACATTATTATCCRTTTTGTATTATTAACTGCCCCATTTTGTGCCCATCAGAGACTGAGAAGCAGCAAAACAAGAGCCTCGTTGCATGTTTAGATGCTTTGTTCTAGGCACTAGATGTCAGTGTTTTACCTACACTTACCAAAATTTTCAGTCTTGGTGAAGGAAGAATCCCCAAACAAGCAAGTGTCCAAACTCACCTTCCCTCAGCAGGTCAAAAGATTTGCAGAAGGGAGCACTCCTCACCCTCCCCATTAGCTTATACATAGAAAAAAATAGCTAAAAAAGGACAAGCAGTCAAAAAGATGCCTGACACCAAAGGTGTCTTATTTCCACTTTAGATAGTACCTGCCAAYATTGCCTCAATTAAAAAAGTATGTTTGCTAAGAGCTGCTTAACAGAAGCAGCCCAGATGTTTCAAACWAGGAAGCAAAATTACAGCCATTCCTTTGAAAAATTTGACTTTTTCTTCATTATGTTCATCAGTGTTTTGACATGGAAAAATAAAGCTGATAAAAGTCTGAAGTATTTTCTTATAGTTAAAAAAAATAAATAATTTAAATAGGACTTTTACCTGCTCTTATGGCTCTGATACAAAAAAATGGTTCAAAAACATTTTTAAAATAGGAACTGAAGCAGAAATCTTCTACAGTTGGCTCATAAAAATGTTATAACAGCCTTTCATCTAGACTTGAAATTAGAAAAATGGGACTCCTCATAAACTAAAGTGATTTTAAAAAATTTAGCCCAGATAAATTGTAGCCAATTTCACCTCAATATTGGGTTAGCAGTATGTTACACTTTTCAAATATAATCACACCCCTTCTCCTCCTGCCTAGACAGTCTGTCTGTGTGGCTGAAGGAATGTGGATTCACAAAGTGCTGGGAGGGCACGGAAAAGAAGGAAAATAGCTCCCTAAATACTCCCTTTGTTCCTGTCTCAGTACAAAGAAATCTAGTCCATTGTTACCAAAYTTGCTCCTTTAACTCAAAATCTAATGATTCCTGATAGTTCTAATTAATGTATTGGCACATGTTCTACCCAACCCTGGGTGTACTCGATGGCACGTCCCACTGGGCTAGGGTCATCCATAGGGTTACGGTGCTTACAGACATGAGAGACTAYGGTGGGCTAGAGATACATCCCAAGCCTGCATAAAAACATGGCAAAAGGAAATATCTTCTCTAGTTGTCTGGAAGTTCAGGCAGGATTTTGAGGCTRCRCRTGAACTTCTGTCCTTCAAGGGGTCAGATYTGCTGCAYGCCAGGGGCCAACAGCTCTCCTTKACCAGCTAGCTTGGGGTGGCACTTGGGTGGCACACATTCAAACTATTACATGCAAATTGTGCTCTCTTTTTTATATTTGCACAGGCTAGATGATTTAGTAGCCTAAAAGGAGAAGGCTGTGCACAGAAATATGCAGAACTCGGGCTGAAGCTGAATWATCTTGTTAAAGGAAACTGCCAGCCACTTGTTTGCCACCATGTTACTGCTTAACTGAAGTCATCTTGTGTGAGGCCACTTACACCAGTGAAATTACGTKCACCTGCAATCAAGTTTTGCATTCTTTAAAGACGAGCATTTGTGAAAGAAAGGGGTGAGCCAATTGCTCTGCAGAACAYGGGCCCAGCTGGGGCTGCAATTAAACGCAAAAGCAGCTTAAATTAGCCCATGCAACCTCCCCAGCTGCTGCACAGCTCCAGGAGTTAGCAGATCTCCTTGGTGGGCCATGCACTGAGATAGCATCATCCYGCCCCTACTGACAAGGGCTGAAGGAGAGCAGCCTCACTGCTCGCTCGTCACTCCTGAAGATGCTCCAAGCTAGACAGGTCTATCAGAGRACTAATTGCAGCTTGCACTACTCACGTACCAGAAGAAAAAAGAAAAAGAAAAACCCAAAACAAAAATTAAAAAACCCCTAAACTGAATGAATGGCAAACAATCAGATAAAACAGACATAGGTGAAGAACATTTGCAAACCTTCAAGACAAGTTTTGTGTTGTCTTTTGCTCTCTTGTACCTATACGGTCTATTTGACTTTGTGCTTACTGAASCAGAAATCATGCACAATCAATCAAGTACAGCAAAGAAATCCCCACCACCACTTTTCTCCCCTTTTTAAGGCTACCTATGCACTAAGCTCGATACAGAAATTGAAGGATGTAGCACTAGTACTCAAGGCAGTCTTGGGGGGARAGGTCGGGGAGTACCTTTGCTGCAGAAAGGTCAGTGTAAATCTTGTTATGTTACTACTCATAAATGAAGTGTTGCAAAGGTTGTACAGGTTACAGGCTAGTGTAGAAAATTGTAAAGCTTCACTGAAAGGACAAGGGATTTACTCATATTTGAAATTAAATCTAAGGCTAGGTTGCCCTCTAGAAGACTATATCAAGGACCTTTACACTTCAGATGTAGCTGGTAACGATACAACTAAATACAATGCTACATTTACTGGACAAAGCCTGGCCAAAACAAAACAAAAAAACCCCAAACCACCACATTTTTTTGGTCTACTTCATGAAGAATCAAGAAAAGAAAAAGCCTATTACTGACCAACTAATGACCCATCCCATTCCAAAGACTGGAAGTTCATCAGTGTCCTCCCAGCCTCAGGAATCTAGGCTTAGCACTAGTGCAATATGAACAAGTCTAAGTAAGTTAATCACCCTGCCCTACGTTATACCATGACAGCTGCTAAGGAAGATGGACACTCATTACTTGTGCTTGGTGGAGGCTTATTCTCCAAGAGGAACCATGTGCTGCGCAGGAAAGGAGGCAGCCCAGAACCAGCAGGACACAATAGGAGCAAACGAAACAGGAGCCATTTCCCTTTTAACACAGACTGTGGCTTTTGATTTCAACACAGCAAAAAAGTTTCTCCTACGAAATAGGTGCATGTTGGGTTGCTTTCAGAGCTCAGTTTTCCCACTCACCTGGTAGGCGACTGTGAAAATCTTTCCCTGGGCTTCTTTCATTGGGGTGTCTTCACGAAAGCGCTACGAGTCACCACTGATTTGAAGGAAAAAGAATATAGATTGACATTTCAACTTTTGGACTGTCTGGAAGTAATAAATCGAACTATCAATCACGAAGCAACTTTATACCCCAAGACAAAACACCAGTTTGTTCTGGTGAAATCCATCCTGCATTAAAAAGTCAAGCCAGCTTCCCAAGAGGGAAAGGAGGCAGAAGACAGATACAATCTGCACAGGGGTTATTTTTAAACCCTGTTGGGAACTACTTGTCAGCATCTTGTACATGGGGTGCTAAGGCCAGAAGTCTCACAGACATCACAGACATCAGAGTAAAGTGCTGTGGAAAGGAAATTGTGACGATGTTGGTCGTTCTTTCTTAAAACGAAGCCCCCAAACATCTGGATGAATAAGTCATCAGCTACGAACCTTTGGTTTTAAAGCCACAGCTAGCAGACAACACTGAGTTAATCCACATACTACTCACTTGCCATAAGCTTTTTACTTACGGTCAGGCTGGTTCTGGATAAAGTTGATCAAGAGCCCAAATCATTCCCACCACTGTTGAAAGAGTTCATAAAAAAAGTATTTCAAACACTACTGAATAAAAGTAGAAATCAGCAAACCGTCTGTACCTGCGGAAGGCAGAAATCAGTGCTACTCTGTGCAGCTCGGTTATGTTGGTGTAAAAACATAGGCAGTTTTATTCTCCCCTTTTAAAGCGTTGCTCAAAATCCAGGTCAAGTCCTCTGCAAATGGAGAACTTATGTTCTTACCTTGTCCTAGGGAAATTAGTGATGGTTCTGGGGGAGAAAATAGGACTCTGATGACTTGTTAAGTCACAGATTCTGGGTATTTTTTTATGGACAGCCATTAACAACTGTAATTCCAGCCAACTGCTAGATATTTGTGAGTGTTTTATGTTTATACTATAATTTTAAAGGTTCTCTCTCCTTCCGTGACATCCAACATCATCTCTCTTTATTGCAGTCCTTCAGAAAAGAGTCCCTTTCCGGGGAACCTAACACAATTCACACTGCACGTGCTGCCAATTTCCCATCAACACAATAGCACATTGCTATGTCCTGGGGTGCCTCTAATGAAGACCCTCCTCACTGCCTCCAAAGGCCAAGCTGCAAAAGTAAATGACTCCAAATTAGCTGTCGAGGTGCGGTCTTGAAAGGGATGGGAAGTCAAAAGATGGTGCCTTGAAACGGGCCTAATGTGCCAATACTGAGCTAGTCCTCAGGCTTTAGCCCACCACTGATCTGCTGCACTGCAAGTCCAATTGCTGCTATTGTTTTGAGTTATTTGGGAGTTATCTGTTTACTGAAATGTACCCCCCTATTTTTTTTTTTTAAACACACAAGCCTTCAGGATACCTCTTTCTTTCTCAGATATGCCGAATACTTTGACTTAATACATACTTCACATGTGGTCAAAAAATGACTGCAAGATCCTGAATATTTACGTTTTGCTGCTGATTGAATTGGATGAGCTGGAAGAACTTCGGTTTTCTAATTTGCAACCTCTGCAGCACTGGAGCAGAATTTCAAGTATTCACATAATTAGCTACATTTTAAGATTGCTTGGACACAGACAATTTTACTTGGAAGCAGTAAAGTGGGGTTTAGACAAGTTGTTGAACATCTGCTTTGGACAAAACAAGGACAAAGGTACAAAAGTGTGTTCAGAAATTGCAGGAACACCTTTATCTCCTTCCCACCTCCACATGTCCAAGGCAGTCTGGGACCACAGCCACCTAATTCTTCCTTGGGAAGAATTAAAATCAGCTCCTTTTGTCGTCATATTATAACCCATCAATTTAACGGCAATTATAACTCACCAGCTCTAGGCCTGAGCCAACAGTGATTTGGGGGAAACGAATCCAGTATTTTCTAGATTCTCCTGTAACTCTTGGGCTGAACAGAGGAGGTTTCCTCCAGTTGGCCACAAGGAGCACACGACAACTCTGCACTGCAGAACATCAAGGCACTTCAGCAACACATTTTTCTTGGCAGTCTTCCAAATGCATTACCATAGGGGGTGATAAAAGAGATAAAGTTATGAAGGACTAACCAGAAGAATTTTGCCAGGGGAACAGTGTTTGGTTCCTTTCGGTGTCCAGGGGCTGATAATCCCCTGGATGCCTTCACGGAGCTACACAGCAGGGTCACGCCGGGAAGGCAAACCTTGTCCTGCCTCTCTATGTGGGCAGCCCTGACTGAGTTTTGTCAGCCATGGCAGACTCAATTGCGAGCTATGGTTAATTTTAAAGAAAACAGAGTGGATAATTTCATGCCCCGTTAAACTAGTAATTTCATTCTGCCTTGCTGGGCTTGGGCAATGCTGTTCTCAGCTCCACTCAGCTTTCCCCAGCCCCACAGCCATCACTGCAAAGTGGTATTAATTAAATAGAGACGTTCTCTTCCTCAAAGTGCTGACTAAGGAATGTCAAGTCCTGCCTCCTCAGATGCTACTAGGGGCCCATTAGGTTATCTAAACACTTCCAGAAAGTATTGCAGTGTACTGCAAATTGCACAGCAACGAGTGGACACTCTAGGTGCTCTTGTCCATAAGCTTCCAGTCACGTTGCAAGTGCTGCAGGGCCTCCGAGGATATCTGCAAGTGCTGATATGAGCTCACCTCTTGGACAGCTTAAAACCAGAACATGCTATTTCCATCAGCCTTTGACACTGACAAGAAACAGGAGAGAAACCTGCATCTTGGCACTGTAACAGAGACCTCATACCATGCAGGAAGACGCTTCATTCCTCACAATAACAGTTTAGTTACCAGTGCAGCTTCTTCAGCGTACAACGGCTTGGTGCCAAGGTCATGGACCCTACTTTGAGCTTCAAGAAACTGGCCAGGGTTTCTGCCACAGGCTCTGGAGCTCAGCTGTAAAGAGAGCACATGGTTTTCTGAACATCTGAAACGGAAGGCAGCTGCAGGCTATTTAAACCACATAAACAGCTCTGATGTCAGCAAGTAGCTCCACTGCTCAGAGGGGGCCTTTGCTCCCAAGCAGCCTCTGGGCYTGGAACTGCAGCAGGTCTCCTCCAGTCCCGCTTCATGTTCAGCTCCCTAGGAAAGGGCATGACACTTCAAAATCACCTTTACATTCTCTCCCATGGTTGCCCCTTTCAGTTTATACAAGTTGCTTAAGGCCTCCTTTTTTAAAGCACATTTCTGAGCCATTCTTATACAAATGAGCACCACCTGTCCTGCAAGCAAAAGAGAGCTCYTAAGGTTTCCCATTGGCAATGGCAGGAGCTCCTGTAGCAAAAGGCAGACACTGGCTTTGGGCTGTAGCCAGTTTGTCCATCACAGCCTTTGCTACCTTCGCTCCCTTGCTACCTTTACTCCCAACCCTATCCTCTTCTGCTTTGCCTTATGGAGAGTGGCACGTTAGTGAGTGCATATTTACAGACCTGGGAACCTCATCACGAGGTTTTATCCTGCTGCTGACCATTCAGCTGGTTTTTAATTGAGAATATCATTTCAAAGACAATTCCTCAGCATAATTGTATAATTTCACGCCTGAAAGGTATTTCAGATCTCCTTTTAATTTTCAGTGGTGATTTCCTAGCTCTCTGGAGCTGAATCAAAAATTTAGGAAAGTCTTTCTTCCTGAAAGTTTCTTTAGGAAGAAAAATGTTCTATATACCATGGCTAGGTAAGATGATCAGTCATGCTGGCAATCAATAGGGAAACACTGACTCCTGGTTTTCCTGGATCCTTTCCTGCATCCTCTTGACTTCCCCCCATTCTCCTGCTCCTTCAGCAAGGCAAGACATGGGAGATGAGCCACCTTCGTCTCCCATTACACCATCCCCTGCAGATTTTGTTCTTATGTTTTGTTCTTTGGTTCTTAAGCTTTATTCTTATCCTTCCAGTTTGTATTTCCCATTCCTCCAAAAAAATGGGTATAAGCCTGTATATCTCACCTCTTTGTGATCAACAAGAATGTCACATCCAGATTCTGGAAGGCAAATTTGAAACCTTGCCTCATCTTCCCACTCCCAAAGGTGGCAAGCTCCCGTGGAACATCACRGGACCTCAGCTTGACTGCAGCACATCCAAGAAATTCTCTGGGAAGAGCTTCCAAAAGCAAAGAGAAAAACTGGGAATATAACTCTCCCTTCACAGCTTCTCCTTCCATCCTATTTTGTCAGAGTCTGAGCACAAATATTTTCCCCTCTGAATGCACAGACTTTCATTGCTGCTAACAAATACATGGATCTGCTGACAGGCAACTAWACAAATGACTATTATAGCAGCATCCCATACATCCCTTGTAATAGAGACTCTCAAAAAGGCTTTGTTTCTTACATCATTTCACACCATCTGACATAAGACGCATTCTTTGTGCTATTTTTAGTAAACTAATCTGTGTTTGGAGGCAATTTTCCCCCTCAGATATTTCTGGATGTTTGATAACTGACRCAGCCCCCACAAGCTAATCATTTGTCATCCTTCACCACAGAAGGTCACTTATGACCATTTTAGCACCTCCCTTTTAGCACCTCCCAGTACTTAACTGTCAAGAAGCAGCGATCCTTCTCTTTGAAGTTCAGCAAAGGGCTGGCATGAAGTTTCCAAGACCAATTACTCCAGACTGCTGTTCTCCTATTAAGACACAGGAAAGCGACTGCTTCTGGTGGATTTTCTAGTGTTATAGATGCCAAGTAACAGGGCCAACCTTACTTGGATTTGTGGCTGACTTTTTTTTTTTTTCATCTGCTAAGGTCTTTATCATGCCTTTGAGATTCATGCCTCAAACTATTTTCTCATTTCTATAAGTACTGCAGCTGATGAAAGCAGAATAATGCAGGATTTTAGCAGTGCCTGCCTTGTAATGATGGCTTGTAATAGAACTACATTTTCTTCCTAGAGYTGGGTTTGCTTCTCAAAATAGAAAAATTTGTATCACCACCTAGGGTTTCAGAGTGGCTTTGAGACCTACCTAGCCCTCAAGACACAGAATCCAGAAGGTTTTAAAAATATTTATGTTAAAACACTTATGGCACAAAAGGTACACCTGCAAAGATGGCTGYGAATTGGTGTGAATCTGCTTCACGAGCAGAACAACAACAAATATAGCAGAGAGCAAAATTCTCTTCTACTACATCTGGGCAGCTCAGCAGTCAAAGCGCTAGCTAGATTTTGAAATGTGATTGTTTAAACCTCTGCACAGCTCACACCAGYGCACATATATCCAGCCACAGTAAGAGAAAACAAAATCTTAATTTATACTTCAGCCACCTCAAAATCACTGTACAGCCCACCTTGAAGCAGAGAACTGGAGTGATAAAAAGGCTTACCTGAGAAGTTCAATAGGCTTGCAGCAGACCAAACTCTCACCACTAGACTCTCCATCCTATTTAGTCTCCRGATTTGTCTAACAATGGAAATAAACACTTAAGACTATTTCTGAGCATTATACAGCACAAGAGAAACTTATTCTGGACTATCATAAGGTTACTTCTTATCAGGGACCCTGGATGGAAACACTAGGATGTTTGCTATTATCCTTGAGATGTTTATTTTGTCATCCTGCGTCCGAAGACATGCATAACTTTAACATCCATGTTTAACTTGTATACATATTTTTTCAGTATTTTAACAGGATTTCTCCTCGTCTGTGAAGAAGCATGAAATGTAGTATTTTCTCCAGAACAGGGTGTGAAATTTGTCAGCTTTATCAGCAATTTGTGTAGAACTTGCTTCTTGGATTAAGCGTCTGACTAACCAAATGCCTCCTTCCCACATTTAGTCTATCAGATTAAAGTGTTAGAAAACACACAGTTCATCCTCTTTTCTTAAAATGGTTGTTGCACTCCCRGAACTGATACGTTTTATCGTGCATGCGTATGTTTATATTTAATTGCTGAAGCTTAACAAAGAGCATTATGCCTAATTCTCTGCTGGAGTGACTTTATTGTGCTTCCCATACGAGCACACAGTTATAATACCCAGATGTCTAGGAGCCATGGATACAGCTTAAGATCCCRAAGCTATACAAACCAGGGGAACAAAAAGAACCCTGCCCAGGAGTTCAGGAACAAAGCAGAATATAAGGCCAYGGGCTGGCACAGACCAGCAGTTTTAAGCAGGAGCCTGTTGGCATCAAGACCAGCAGCAACGCCAAACCACCAAAGACCTACAAATAGAAGATTTTGCCCACTCRGATGATGCCCAGTATGCAAAATACCTTGTTATTTGTAGATTTGGGGCTTATTCGTGTTCTGAAAGAACAACCTCCAGAAAATAAGTGTGTTCTGATGATTGCCCCAGACTATAATTTAGTCTCCTATCTGCAGGTTTCAGGTTTTGTTCGAGTACATAATGGTTCGGTGGAATGCTTCCCRGCAGTCCCTCCGTGCACGCTCCCTAATAACAGAGAGATCATTTATTGGAGAGAATGAGCATGTTCTTGCATAATCCTCTTTTGTATGAGAAGTTTCAAGGATATGAAAGCAGCAATTATCCTCACCTTGGCTAATACAATTAAGAAATTCTGAAGTACCTAGAAGAAGCTGGAGCAATTAGACTTTGAAAGTCATCTAACTATGAATTGTCATTTGCCAGCAAGCTATAGTTGGATCAAATTAAACCAAAGATGCAGGGAAGGATCTAAAAGAAGTCAAAGGCAGTGGGGTGGAATCTCCATTGCAGTTTGGAGCTGGATCCAAATCCCCCATGAGTGAGGACCACAAATTATAGGCATTTGGGAACTGTAAAGGGACTAGACACTAAACATTTCTGCTAACCTAGGCAGAAATATTCCATTAGTTTAGTGATAACTGTGAAAATATGAAAATAGATTGTTTAATTTTATTTTCAAAAGCACTAACAATAGCCTCAGCACTTATTTGTCTGCAGAGGCATGTTTACAAGAGGTTTCTAAATCATTTTCCATGCTACATGTCCATYGGTATCCACTTTACAAGACAGAATATGATTAGGGCTCCAAAGAGCACACAGAAGTTTTAGAGTTAGTTCCTAAACCTGAAAGTCCTTTTGCATCCCTTCTGCCTTTTATTTTCCCCTAAAGAGGGGCCATGTTTTTATCTCCCTTCCCTTGGGGATTTTACAAAAGGGAAGACGTGTGCGATAGTTTGCGTATTGACAGAAGCGAGGAGGAGCAGTTTCTGAGGGGCCTAAGGCACGGAGTGCACCAAGCAAAGCCACGCTGGAGGAGAAAGGACAGGCRCCTGGTCCAGTCTGAACCTGGAAGAACTTTATGATTTTCTGAGCTAGAAGGAAGCCATCAGCTCTGTTTCTTCAGCATCCTTTGCCAGGCAAAGTCTTCTCTATAAATTCTAGGGAATTCCAGGGGTATTACCCCAAGCAGAGTCTGTGGGGCAGCAGCGCTCCACAATGCACACCAGGGAGCTCCGATTGCTTCAATCTGGGAACAACAGCTTGCTAGCAGCAATGCAAGACACAGCCTTTGCTGGACTCCCCCCGCTCCTCACTCACAGGCTTCCCATCAAGGTGTGGGAGTCTCTCATGTCAAGAATAACTTTGAGACTAACTCTGGTTCAGCTCCACGAACTAGCCAAGCCAGCTCTGCCACGGTGCCTTTCCACAGCAGCCCTACAAAGACACACGTAGAGATTAGGGGTAATCGTCAAATACAGGGGCCGCTCCCAGGCCAGGCAGCTTAATTTAGTTGCATGCAGGTTAGACGTGCACTGCACAACACTCACCCCTAACTCCACAGACAGGCGCAAGAGTCACTCCGGAAAGGTTTCCTTGCCTCATTGCTATGGGACAGCTCCCAGCCTGGGGCGGAAGGGCACAGGAGAGGCCAAAAGTTTTGGCACCAAGTCTCCTGTGAAGAGGACAGCCACAGACAACACTTAAGGTCACAGAAACTTGCACCACTTGACCTTACTSTACCCTTGAAGTATATTTAATACCACAATAAGGCTCTCCAAATAGCCACATATGCTCATATATACCATTAGCTCTACATCTGGAGAAAAAAGCCCAGGTTCAGATGTGGTAGGAACAGTTTCTCTCAGCAGTATCACCACACAGGACTGGACACAATTAAAACCACAGTGGAGCAGAAGAGCTTGCACTGCTGTGGCAAAATATGAACCCATTCCTCTCTCAAAAACTTGTGGGTTGCAGTCATTTTATGTTACTTTTACTGGGAGACCAAATAATACTTGACTGGACAGAAACATGAGTGATTTTTACAGCTGACACTAGATAACCTGGAGCTGGGCAGCAAAACGATCAAGTCTTGCTCATCTCGCAAACCAGTTTCTTATCACAAACTAAAACTGCTTTTGGAACTTGATCCTCACACGCTGGGATAAAACACTCACTGTGTTTCAAGCTCTTCTAAAAAGGAAGACTTGATATCCACTCTGTAAACCAAGTAGAGCTTCCAATTCATCAAGACAACAAAGTGAAAAATARGATGATTCTCATCTTCATATTGCCTTACCTATACTTGACTGGTGCTCTGGTAGGCATCTAATTTCAGGCTTTACTRAGGAGGTTAATCATCACACAACTAACCGTGCAGCCTACTGAAGAACATCACCACGTTCTAGGTTCCAACTGAGCTTCTGGCAGAGCCTGGCRCTCTCCTACCCATAAGGCACAAGAAGTTCAAGAAGGACTTGTTAGAAAGATTGTCTGTTGACGTTTGATCTTGTACTAGTCCCAAGAGCCATTCCAAYAGCAGCTTCCTTCTGCACAGGGAGAACTAGATGCTACTTACCACCTGGATATCACCCAACCCTTGGGATCCATTCAGATCTAACACACAGAGCAGCTTATGCCCTGCTCATTCCCTCATCTTCCTGGCTATCTTGGGGAACCATCTGTGAAACAAGTCACTTGATTGTCAGCTAGAGAGACACAAGAGGTCTGAAAGCTTGTCCTAGGTAATCTTGCTCCCTATTAACAGTAGGCTTATGCAGACATCATCAGTGATTCATCTGTAGTTAAGTGGGCAAACCAATTTACAACAAGGGATTTATCTGGGAAAGGAGGAAAATAATTTCATGCCTCATTGTCTTTTTGTGATCCCATTATCCCAAAGGATGATGCTTCCATTATACCAGTCAAATATGAAATGGAGCTCAGGAGCAAGGAAGGGATCACTCTTGAAYCTCTGGTTACCTAAGGAAGGAGACTTAGCCCAAAGCTAGTTTCTGTGCTAAATATCCTCTTCCTTCCCTTTCCAATCTGGTTATCTACAGATTTGTAARCAGGTCTGTCCTCTAAGGAAGTCAKAGAGACACCTCAGCTGCAGACGGATGTGCACACAGCACCTACGAGAGGAAACTGCAACAATAAGAACCCACAGTATGAAAGCCCTTGCTGTGTAATCTCAAACGATAATCTCAATGAGTAATCCCTATCATAAAGAAGGGGTGAAATGGGTTTAGGACAGGTAGGGAGGTGTATTACAGTGGTAGAGAGTCACTGTACCTGGCAATCCTGCAGTACCAGAGAGAAAGAGCACAGCCCCAAGCAGCTCATCGTTCCTGAGTCACCAAAGGCAAGGACGCCTGACATATTGAGTGGATCCACCTCAACCAATGGTCTTGACACAACTAGAACTAGAAGGTTGAGATTTTTCTGCTGCTTCAGGCCAAGCGTGTGGAGCTGTGYAGAGGTGTAGCAATTTATGCAGATGTTAGAGAGGTTTGATATGAGCTCATCCCATCAAGGTCTCCATTCTTTTGTACTGTCCAAGTAGCTGAAAACAGAATGGCCTCTGAGCGCTTGATATTTTACCCTAAGCAGTTAGGAAATGTCATAGTCACAAGTTTTATGCAGATCTCTCTCTGAGCCTCGAACAAAGCAAGAGCCTGGGGAAAAGGTGGTACTGTCAGGAGAAATCAGATCCTTTGCACCGGGTGGACTCTGCTGGCATTCCCAGGGGGAAACAAGCTAAGGAAGAGGCAGGGCAGTTTGTCAGGGGAGCATGAGCTGAACGGTKCAGGAGAGGAAGCAAAGACACTTCGGCAGCCTGGGGACTACCCACTTGCTCAACATCAAAGGCTTGCTGCCGAGTGGAGGTGTGAGAGTTTTGCACAGAAGAGGTTGTCAAGATCTTTTTATAGACGGCGTCGGCACAAAGAGGTTTCACACAGGTTTCTCCTCCTGTACAGCTACACCAATAGTTCACTAATCATCATATAGTCAGATCTGTGCACAGCACAATTCGTAAAGTTGCCCCTTCTGGTTTTGCATGCTGCTGGGTTATTTGGAAACTAATAAAAGGCAAATCTATATTGGGAGYCTTTCTCTCCATGAGGACCTCAGCAGGGGACAGTTGCCTCCCCCATACTCTTCTCACATGACTTGGAGATTCTGGAGATGACTTGGATCAGATTTGACAGAAATCAGCCAACAGGTTCAAGACTCTCCAGGGCAAAACTGATTGGTTTCATGCAGATGCAAGACTTTTCTTTATAAAAATCAGGGCATCAGCAACCTAATGAACTCTGTCTTTTATATTCACAGCATTACATATCATACAGAATAACATATACCTTAATACAACATAGTTTCGGGCATCGATTAGTAGAGAATGCAGCACCTAACAATCTATTTTAAGAGACTAAATATCCACAAAGCAGTTTGACACTTAAGTTATCTTCTTAAGGTTCTTAAGATGAAGAATGATGCAGCCTTAAAATAGCTCACGAGTACTTTACTCTGCATATTTTTTCCACTGCACCCAGATAGGCATCTCCTTGACAAGTACACTGCTGCTGGGAGAGCCCCATTTCTGTCACACCTATGCGTGGAGGCTGGGTCACAGAATCACAGAACCTTTAGGGTTGGAAGAGACCTCTAGAGGTCATCTAGTCCARCCCCCCTGCTCCAGCAAGGATACCTAGAGCACATGGCACAGGCTCACAGCTTTGCTTTATGCTCTTCTGTCTCTATTCACTCATTGAAGCTGCAGCTGTAGCCTAAAGAGCTTGCAGTAAGTTTCTCCTGGAGCACATGAACCTCTCCAAGGAGCCCATGACCAAGTCCCTCAGCTACAGTGAGAGATAACACCCCAGACACTTAGGTCAGTAGGTGCAAGACAAGAAGTCACACCTCCACCCTCATCTACACTGGCATTAAATATGACTAAGAACAACCTGACTGTCCTTTCCAATTTCAATGAGAAGGTTGTAGTCTTCAGTGTGGGCACAGTGGAGATGCAGTATCAGAGTTTTTCAAGTGCAAGAGCCATTTCCACTATGAATCACARTTTCCTGATTCATCAGCAGTAGGGTTTTCTGGCTAAAGGAATCAAAAACACCCCCCCCCCCCACACACACACACACACAGAGTGTCACAACTAACTTATTTACTGCACTTCTCTGGTASAACTTCCTAGAGCCATCTTTCCAGTGTTTCCCTCACAACACATTGCACCAAAGACCAGCCATAGGCACTGCCACCCCTCTATTTAGACCATGGCAATTGCTCAGGTAGTCTCTGAAGCAGTTCCTCACTCCGCACTTTACAGCTCAGTTACACAACGTTACCTTCTAGGCAATGGTGGCCGCGACGGGAAAGTCCCGCAGAATTCAGTAGAAATCTCAGAGTGTTGATCTGCAGTCTAAGATGTGAACGTGACCCTCTTTCTGCAGCCGCAGCAACTTCTCTTCAGCTCCCCTTACTTTCAGACCTCCACAGATGTTACAAGTCAAATTCTACAGGTTATCTTCATCATGACGACTTACAGCAGCAAAACTCCTGGATATAGGTCAGAAAGCAGAAACCTTTCCTTATAGTAGCACGCATGGAACGGACAACCTTGATCTTTATTTCAAACCTTCCCATGCAGTTAGCTAGGCAGTGAAGATGTTTCTGAGATTTTTATGTGAAATGTCACAAAATGCTGCCGTAATAGTGCCAGTTGCATTTGAGTGTTAAACTTGACCATCAGTGGCACCTGGCAGGCATMATTTTTGATGTAGCCCATCAAGAAAGCCCAACCTGACAAAGAAAAACAAGGTTTTCTGGGGCTCCACAGGCCAGGTGCTGCATAAGCACCTCCCAATTGAAATATCGGAACATTATTGGAATGTTTTGAGCTTTAAAACTGTTTTCTGGACAAAAAGAACAACTTCTCTGCAAAAGATTTTTCCAACTCCTTTGCCACCTCCAGTCCTCCATTTCCAAAAGCTTCCTGCAAACCACACTTTGCACATCTCTGACTTATAGGACAACAGTTTTTCCACCTGCCTGAAGCTTGTGCAGGCTGATTGAAGGCTACAGACTATTTCTGCAGGATAGTCTGAAAAAAAAAAAAATCCAACAACAAAGCAGAATAAACCTCACAGCTGGTCCACTGCCAGCAGCCAATTTCAGAAGTYCCTCCAAAGTCAGATAAGACCCTGACAAGTTCTCACCTTATCTATGCAGGCTGCTTCTTTCAATAAAAATAAAGAAGAAAACACCTAATGGCCTTTGTGTGACGGCAGGATGGTTCTGCAGGCAGCTGGCCTAGTTATAACCATTAATTTCAGAATGAGTGTCACTGGGCACTCTGTTTCCACATAAGAGAGATGTCAGCACTCCAAACCACATCAAGCCACCAGAGCTCTTGTTTTCCTCACAGGAGTGCCCGGGCCATAGCAGTATTTCTCAGCTTGACCCAGGGGCCATCTGGCAAATGGCAATATTGCTTCCAAGAGAGGGTATTGCAGTTGGTGCCTTCAARGCCTGGGTTATGGCAGCAGGGCTTGTGACCAATGTCAAGGTGCTGCAAAGAAATGAGGCTGCATCCAGGATCCAAAGGAGGACAGCGATGGACTCTTGTCAAAGTTGCAGTTGTTCAGTATAAAGAGGTCATAAAAATCATCCATTTGCTGGGTTGGCACTTTAAAGACACAAATGTGCAGCAGAGRGGCAGAAATTCAACCTTCTGCACACGGGCATYAAGGGGGAGCAAGTGATCCRTCCTTCRCATTTGCTGCCCCCTCTCCATGAGAAACCCTGAATTCCAAGTCCCAGGACAAAAGTGTGAGGTAACTTTGGTCTGYGATGCCCCTTGCACCCTATCAAAGTGGAAGGGACAGAAACTCCAGGTCATTTGAGATAAACACGCCAGGCTGCGTTCTCAGCGGCAGATCTTCAGTCATGCAAATCCTCAGATGCAAGGCGGAATATTTGCATTCACACACTTCTCAGGAAGAGAAAACTCAATGCTACTCGTGTGCTTCCTTCGATAAACACCGGCGGATTAGTGGAACACGGAGGTTTCTGCAGGAAACCCGGCTTTTCCCAGCCTGGAGCAGGCGTGTGCAGCAGCGGCTCCGCATCACAAGATGTCGTTGCTGTGCCGCTTTTATCCCTCCTGCCCGGCCCAGAGCTCCGAACAAGCACTGGAGACACTAGCAAGACGCGCGGACACGACAGTAGCCCCCAGTACCTGACTTGGGTCATGCGTGAACTTCATCCTGCCTGGACCTTTGAGCAAGAGCCTCAGCGAAGCACAGCAAGTGCTGAAAGACTGCTCCGATGGGACTCCTGGGCTCAGGCAAAGTCTAGGAATATAAATAGTCCTTTTTCTATTCMAAAAAAAAAAAAAAAAAAAAAAAAAAAAACTTATTTCCACTAGCTCAGTGCTTGGCTGCTCCTTCCTCCCCCAGCGTTACCTCAGCTAAGACCTGTGAACCAAGGGATGTAAGTGAGCTGCCCCTGCCCTCAGTAATAACAGGACAGCCCTTGCTCCGACACAGGCCAAAGCATTTGCGCTTCCTTCATGGTCTTGCCACCCGGATGGGTACGTGAGAAGACCAAACCCACCAGCGTGTATCAATCCATGAAGGCTTTGCCAGGTTAACTAATGCCTGTTGGGTGCTGGTTAGGCCACCACACTAGGTAGGATATCCTAGGTCTGKGTAAAAACTGAGAGTTTTTCCATATAGTAAATCTCAAGACATGGGAGTTGCATTTGGTGATGTTAATATGGTTACGAATTCTTCCTGGGATGGAGTGATTTCAAGTCAAGTGCCGAGTCAAATCGAGACAGGTTTATGCAACCTCAGGAAAAGATACAAGTCACCAGTGCTGGCAGTGACTGTACTTTCAAGATTCATTTTTTTTTCTGGGTGTTTCACGTACTTCAGAGCAAAAGCTACACTGCCAAACCACCGCAGATCAAAAAATAGTTGAGATATCTACTACTCAAACTGATTTTTTCCCCCCTCCATAATATTCATACCAGAATTTTAAAAAGCATCTAGCAGATGGTATTTTTTACCCTTAGAAAAGCTTTCATGGTAGCTACCCTAAAGCTCAGCAAAAATTCTCATTAAACAGATTTTCACAATGGAAAAAAATCCCATTTTCCTCTAGGAAGCTACCAGCTTGTAACTCAGGCCAAGAAAGTTTTCCTGTGTAGATCTATTCCATAATCCTTCAAATTGAGCCCGAGGACTGACCACTTTGATTTTACTGGTCTTCTACCAAGTCCACACCAAGAGGTTTCAATCAGTTCTTTTAATGCTCGAGGGGACTTCTGYGACACGGCCTACAGAACCTTCCTTCAACACTTACATCTCCCTAAGGACTTTGGGCCTACAGGGGACAAGGTGAATATGGTAGAGAACAACGCGCCTAGCCCATCCCTGCCAGCAACTCCCCATCTTTGCTGGTCCTTGAGCAACTGCCTCTCCTTGGGTAGGTAGGYGAGAGCTTCCTCCCACTTAATCACATTCGTGTCTCATCTTCCTCTCCAGGAAGCTTCCCTTTAGGAAAGTCTTGCTAAAGGAATTTAAAGCACATGGGTGAAAGAGAGTGGCAGACATGGTCTTGGTGTTCCGTCTGCCTGTGGTTCACACCTCACGTGGCCGCGAGATCCTGGGCTGGGCCGCTCTGACTCTGCTTGTATGGCACCAAGCAGCACACCTCTGGCTTTGCGTCATCTGACAYGCTACCATAATAAATAAATTTGGATATATTAGAACCTGAATATTCTTTCCATTACCTCAGGCACCTGCAAAGCCAGCTCCCCTGCCAAACCTCTAGTGGTGCCGCAGCTCGCTTAGTTATAAACTTCCTTGTACTTGGTGAATTAAATAGCGTGGCACTTAACCACTTTCCCCTAGTTTCTGGGTCTCCAGTTCCCTTTATGCAGAAAAAGAAAGGCACTTTGCCTTCACACTTCTCTGAATCCCCGCTGAAAGGAAATAAGCATGAACTCAACATCCTTTTTTACARCCCACCACAATCCTCGAGGCACTTTACATCCTCGATCTCCCAGGACAAATGGCGTGATATAAACCTGATCATAATCCCATCCATGGCCCAGCRTGACAAAGAAGCTGGAGTCCTTGCAGGCTTCATATTGCATTGCTGGCAACAGCAGCCACCTCCGAGAGCTTTTTGGAAATAACTGAGTTTCCCACCCCTCTTTGCCAAAGCAAGAAGTCTGAGACAGAGCAGCACAAGCGCCTCCGCAAATCCACCCAGGCTTGCCCAGGTAAACACAGGCGGCCGTGGGACGGTCTCRGAGGTGTTTTTGCAAGTCTCACACCGAAATATGAAGTCACCCCCGTACTTGTGTTAMTATCTTCAGATCAGAAGTGAGCATGCTATACCCCCACCAGTTCCTATTAAAGGGTTTCGCTTTACTGCATATGGCAAACACAAATAAGCATTGGAGAGCTGAACTAGCTCAGAGAGCTTTAGCCTTTGGATTACTTRCTAATGAACTCCCCATAGTCCAGCCATTTAATTTCATTAAATTGCCAAGGCAGTTCCAGTTAAAGGCTTGGGTCAAACGACACGATGCTGTTTTTTCAAGACGACCTCATCAGGAAAAAGTGCATTCCTCTGCTTAAGCAGACATCAATTTTCTAAATACATGCACCATACAGTAACCTACGCAGACTATTTTTCTCTAGCATATCACTGAAAAAACCCCAAAACCCTGCCAAGGGTCACCTGGAGGCACACGCAAGCATCACGCTTTGTTTCTTCAGATTTTCTGCCTCTCAGGCCAGAAGCTCCCCACAGAACTTGCTTACGCAGCAGTACTCTCCATTCACCAGTTAATCACCTGCGTTTTCCTCTCCCCTTCCACATGCAGGGGCTCCAACACACAGAACAAGGACACTCCAACACAGAACCTGGCTCAGGGAGACACACTGAAGCTTCCGACTAATTTCCAAGCTGAGAACACACAATATCCTCTCTCCTTGCTCCCASTGGGATCATTTGGCCTCTTCAATCCATCAGGTCTGTTCAATCCCTATTCACAGTTTAGCGTTCAGACAGGTTCTGCCCCCCAAAATATCCCAAATATTTTGTGTGATGGTCTGCAGTACACAACCACCAAATGAGTCTTCTCAGTCCAGTCCCCTCAACCCGCTAGAAGCCACCTCCGAGTCCTTGCCATGGGTAATAGGTGTCCTCAGACCCACATCTGAAACATTTAGTTTTTTCTTTTCCTTAAAAAAAAAAAAAAAAACCAAAAAAAACCCACTTTTTTTTTTTACCTCTTTTTCCTGGGGAGGCCGGATCCAGGGGCTGCTGAAGCGCTTCTTTTTGACCTCGCAAGTTTTGGGCTCAGCCTCTGACAATCCGTGGGATCAGCAACCCTTCGGCCAGCGAGCAGGGCTGCGGGCGAGGACAACTGAGGGGAGTGAAAATTAATTTAAAAGATGGGCGACCGTCAGCGTAACATCCCCCTCACTGTGTTGGAATCGGGACTGCGGCAGGAAGCAGGAGCCTGCAGGACAGGCTAACCCTAACCGGGCAAAAGATCTCAAATCCACTTCCAGTTAATAACATCAAAGACTCCCACTTAAACTCCAGTCTTGGGACTGTTCCCTAAATTGGATTCCTGTCTTCTTGATCTTCTTTATTGACTATGACAGTGCATGACCTTTAACTGGGAAAGRGAGATGACAGATCCTGAATCACCTTCTCTATCCCTCTCCCCATGAATCCTCTCCTTGTTCAGCTGGAAGGGGCTCTTGGACCATAGCACCCATGAGATACAGCCTCACTTCGCTTGGTTGCTGTTCCCCCTTGGCAGATTTATCTGCTGCAATCAATGCAACATTTAGATCCCAAAGCCAGCAGCCACTAATGAAATTAACAGTGGGACCACACAACCCAAAAGAGCAGCAGGGCTGTCACCATGACAGAATCCAAAGAGCCAGGAGGGCTCTATCACATAGCTCGTCACCAGGAGCTCCAGGCCTCCATCATCCACAGAAGAATGCTCTGAGCATTGTATCAGCCCCATGAGCAACACTCACACCAGAAAAAAATCCCAGAAAATGCAGTATTAGCCAGGTCTGACCTGGGGACCGGTTCACCACCAATCCTTCTGCCTTCGAGAGACCCCTTTTTTTAATACTGGTGATCCAGAAGACCAAACTAGACACGCTATCTTTAATAGTGCTTTAAAATATGAGTGTGGAAAGGTATAATTTGAAATAGTTTTTCAGTTAGACTATAAGAAGGGTCATTTCAAGCCATGTAAAACAGATAATCTCAATATTTTGTACCTGGGGGGGGAAAAAAAAGTGACATTCCCTGAGAGCCCCCAGAAAATCAGGTGATTTCTAGGGCATGTGAAATACAACACTAGCCCYGCCACAGCCAAAAGTAGATCCTTTATTCTTAGTGCATAAAGATTGCTTTGTGAAAAATATTTATGGATTTCATGAAAAAAATGGGGTGGGGAGTTGTTCACAAGAGCACAAAGCCCTTCCATAGTTGCGGAAATCCCAAACCTTAACAGCCCCTCCAAATCTCTGGGTGTTGTGCCACTGCTATCAAGAAATTCAGGTTTCTGGACAATAACTAACCTTACTCGGTTGTGCAATGGAGAAAGTCTGAAACCTTCTTCTGCCTGTCTCAGGATCAGTCGTTCATGTGGTCCCTTTTCCTTGGAGACTCTATGCGTGTCCCCTTGTGCAGATATCATGGGGGAGGAAGTTTCAGTGGCTCTGCCTCAGTATCAGTATACTGTAGAACAGAGATACAAGAAAATAGGGGATACAGAGAAAATAAAGAACAGTCAAGAATAAATTAAACTAAGATTTAAGTGCCATTCTCCAAGGTATGCTCAGGCTCAGCCACAAGCCATTTGGCTCCATGCAGGAACCACATAGTTTTATGTCCCGCKTTATGTAGGAGGTGAAACAAGTTAAACATAGTGTGTTCCTCTGGCTTAACAAGACATAATCTGTGCATAACCTTGTACCAGCATGGTCTGCTGTCAGTCGTGAGCAAATCCCTATGCATCTGCTGTCACGCCTCTCAGATATGGATCTGTCCCTTCCAATTRCTTTGCATTTAGGGCAACAAATGGAAATAAGAGTTCCCAAAAATGTCACARCTGTTGCAGATCCCTCTCAAAAGGAGAAAAAAATCAATAGTTGGTATTTAAAAAATGATGAGAGGTGAGATATAGAAGCTGCTSCTGTCGTGTCCTGCCCCAAGGCTCAGCCTGTGCAGCACTTGCTCTTGCGGGWTATCACTGGTGATTTCAGCAAAACTGCTTGAAAAGGGCTTAGTACAAGGAGGATCATACACAGCTTAGCACAGAAAACAATTTGGACTGATCATTAGTTCAAAATACTCTGTAAGAGTAGGATTGTGATGAAACTATCTTTGGATTTCAGTAAACTATGCACTTGCAACGCTTGCTTATTTACAGCTCCGCATTCCATGAGAAAGGGCTATCCATGCCAGCATTTGATGTCTGAATCTGACCATTTTGTCTGCACACAATGCTGGATGAAAAAAACCACTGAATATAAGTCACACTAGTACTTAGTCTAGGAAGTTTTGGTCAATTAAAGTTGAAGAAAAMACAGCAGAAAAATGGAGGAATTTGGAAACTGCTGACAAACGTTATTTAGATATGGAGACACTTTCATAAGGAGACGGAGACTGGATCTCTTTCAGCACAGTTAGAGAAGAGATTAATAGCCTGAGAGAGATATATAAATGATCAATATAGRGGGAACTTGGCTACCTGCACTGAAGTAAAAAATATCTTTTGCTTTTCTTTCTTTTTCACTTAATAGATGTCAACTAATGCAAAMGACTATTTGTGTCCAAATCTTAGCACAATACCCATATTTCTCAAGAATGTGAAATGTCAGGGAATCTCATTATGTAGGACCCTTCTCAGTGCCTCACCTTTATGCAACCAGCTTTATCCTGCAAGGACAAGGAGGACAACAACTGTTAGCCCAAGTAGCTCCCATCTGATTCAAGTAGACAGCGAGATGYCTGGAAGAGGCAGTTTAAGCAATTGCAGCTGCAGAAGAACAACAAGACAGAGAGAAAGTCCTTAAAAGACACAAACATCAAAGGTGCAAAGTAACCTAAGGGTGCAYGTAGACAGAGACACCAGGCAAACATTGGCACGCTATCATTTCTGGTCACCCAAGACACTCAGCCACTAGACAGACCTTTAGTCTGGCCTAATGCAGCCACATGCATGTTCTCAGGTGCTTCTGCCCTAAGAAGMAAGGGAAAAATCACAGTTTGGCTGCAGTAGTTTGACAGAACCATTTAAACAAGGTCTAGCGGTGGGGTGAACATCTTCCCATGAGATGGGTCCCTCCAGCAAGCCGCTCCTGTCAGTGAGTTGTTAAAAGTCCTTGGCCCATTGTTTACCAGTCTGGGGTTGGATTTAGCTCATTAMAAATATTTAATGGTATGTTAATACCACTTAATCGTATTCATTGCACTGGTTTTCCARTGATTTTTCTCCCTTGATTCACAAAGATGGGATTAAGTGCTAATATATTGCAGGCTGCTGAAATGTATAACCTGTGGTCATGATTTTAAACACATGTAGAGGTGCTAATTGCATTCAGTTGACACAACTGTAGACGGGAAGATCATTTTTCGCACCWTATCAGCACTGGTGAGGCGCTAACTGCATTCAGAAGACACCACTGCTGTTACAAAGGTAATTTCTTGCACTTCATCAGAGCTTAACACATGCTTAGCAATGCGGCTAGCCAAAAATATCCTACCATCAGAGTTAATGAGGTGCTTGCATGTTTTTAACAAATGGGGATTGTAAAAGTTTTTCGTCATTTACTATAAAGAGTAACAAATTCCTGCAAATGTCACTTTGAGTTGGTGGCTGCCCACCTTCATGCAATTTCTGAGTGTGCCTTCTAGTGGATGGATGCCAAACYTGATGACGTGCAGTTGCCCATCGATGAGATACAGGGAGCCTTGCAACACCATGGAGCAAATAAAACAGCTCCTCTGCAATGCCAGAACCTGCAAGGACAAATCTGGCCAGTATCTATCAAGCTTGGAGCCTTTTCACTTGTGCTGATATTAGTCAGTGTGCTGATATTATCCCAAGCCAAGGGATAGCCTGGGTGCTCCACCTGAGCTGTGRCCACAGTAAAGAGCACAGTGGAGATTTACCCAGGATGGATTCAGTAACTTCACAAGAAGATACTTAAAGTCAAAAAAACAAACAAACAAACAAAAAAACCCCCCACAACCTCTTACCATGAAAATACCCACTTTGTGCTTGCCTTGAGTGATATGGTAGTATGACGTTAACAAGAATCAGAAGTTTTTAGTCAAAGAAACATGAATATTCCCCCACATTACCTGCCAAATCCTTGAGCAAATAAAGCTAAGCTCAAGACACAAAGGTAGATTTGCAAAGCAAATTCACGCCGGCAGCGCACACGCTGCTCCCRGGGAGCAGTGCCGAGGGTCTGCCCAAGCAGAGCGAGCAACCAAGCAGAGCAGATTGACTCGAACTGAACATCGTGGATTTGGTACATATATATAAAAAAAAAGAAAACAAAACCGAACACAAAACATAGGATATAGCCCCCCCAAAAACTCCTTCAAGCTCTTTTTGCAAAGTCGGTCAGTGGATATATATATATATATAKAKATATAGATATAAATCTATTTAAGTAGCTGATCTTTGCTGTCCTGTAGTGCTTGAAATTAACTTGTAACTTGCCCTGCTGGTTCTGAGTGGGAGGACAAGGTAGTTGTTGCAGGTCACGGAGGTTTCCTCCCTCCCACGGAGGACAAATTCCAGAAGTCAGAGACTCTCCTGCTCCACAAATGCCAATRGGACACAGGGTTTTGCAATGGGAAGGAGAACTATAAGGCCCATCTTTAAGCTGTACAACAGCAAAATACCTGGCTGATCAAACCTACCTTGCCCTATAYACAATACTAAGAATATCACTAGTCCTAAATTAATACTGGGTTGCCAAAACATTTTGTTTTATTAATTGACCGACCATGACTTAAGGCCCCAATTCACAAACACTGCAAAACAAACAAACAGCACATGGGGGGRTTTTCTTGCTTGCAGTGCCTTTCTTACATCCTCCCTCTTCCAACACTCCCTATTCAGAGTTCTGGGTCCTCCCATATCAGGTCACCATCGAGTCACTTCCCAGTCCCCCTGAAGCTGCATCAGAAAACCAAAAAAACAACAAATACATACCTCACAAACAAACAAACAACCCCAAATACACATCACCAAAAGCTCCCACTTYCCAGGCTGCTCTAGGTGTCCCCTTCCAGCCTCGCATGCCCCCCATGTAACGTGCCACCCAGCAGACCACGCTGTGGCCTCCGAGGGCCTTAGCCTGTTTAACCAGCYCAGCCCACGGCTGGGCAATCGGATCAGATTTACACACACGGAAAAGGGGGAGGAAGGACCCAGCACTCCACAAAAGCCGAGCAGCCGATGCTTTTGAGAGAAACCAAATCTCCCTTTCCAGAGGCAGTCACTACATCCCAAGCTCTGCAAGACAGACCGCTTTCAGGAGAAAAAGGCAAAACTAAAGGTCTCCAAAGGGGTCATGTTTGTCCTTCTCTGTGGGGGAGATCCCTGCTAGGGCTGGTAGTTGTCGTCAACTGGTAGCAGTTCCAGCAGTTGTCGTCGAACTGGTAGCAGTTCCAGTCCTTCCATCCACCGGGGAATCCATTCTGTACATCCCTTGGCTTTGCATGTTTAAATCCTATAGAGAGGAAAACAAATGGTTCCATTAATAGATGTTTAAGTGCATCCACATTATCAAGCAGGTCAACATTTTGGGTGGCTTAGTACCCTAAGGACGCGTTCTGTAGCACAAGAGAACATCACCCACAGCAGGGTTAACCGGGAAGCGCGCTCCCCGTTGGGGCACCTCAGTGGCACAGCCTGTCTCGCGCTGCCTTCGCCGCCCTCCCGTTCACATGCAGACTGAAAGACGTCGTCAGCCCAGGAAAGAGCAGGGAAGCTCCCTTCTGGGTCTACCCACATGAAGATATGTCTTGCGGCTGCTCATTTCTTCAGCACTGTGGGAGAAATTGTGCTTGCGAGGAGCCAGTGACTAATCAGCTCTGACGGCGAGGAAGGTTTCCTCGCCTCCCGAGAGGAAAGGCAGGTCTGTTACCGGCAATCGCCGCCGCTCTCAGCATCCAAACCAAGGGGGACCCTTCACTTCTGCCCTCCGAGCTGCTGCCACATTGGCCACCCAGGCGCCAGGAAAGCCGTGTCCCCCCTCGAGCAGGTTTGCACTCACGGGCCTGTTGACATCCCGGCGTCATTAGACAACAGAAACGCTCTCTGGCTGGGGCAAGAGGCTCGGGAAACGTCCATCCACTTCCCACATGGGCACAGGCGGGCCCGCCATTTTTGCGACACTTGCCTAGTCGGGCTATGTTGCTTTTCTCAGCTGTAAAACAGGAATAAATCTGTTTTTCCCTAATTATCTTCATCTCTCACTTCCCTTTGTAGCCATTCCTTACCTATTTATAGCTTACAACACACATCAGGAAGGTTTCTGAAGCACTTGTCCGCTGCCTGGCCCATCTGACCCCTCTGCGGCAATTAACCAGGCCGTCGCCGACACCTCCCCGTCCCCCACTCGACTTGGGGTCTGTCAGCATCCCTCAGCACAAACACCACCTAATAACGAGGGGGAAGTCAAGGCGACTTCCTCRATGGGGGTAGGGAAGGGGGAGAAGAAATAAAAAAAACCCCTAGCAGACTGCAAGACAAGATTTCCCGCAGTATGAAGGGATCACCATGGAAACCTCTTTATTTCCCTTGAGCCGGTCGTCGTGCGCTGTCACTAACGGTGTCACCTTCTCGTCGCCTTCTCCGCAGCCGTGAGGGCAGGATCCCCGCCGCCCGCCGGAGGGAGGCTTCTCTGCAGGAAAGCTCCTCTCCCCCGTCCCTCGCCTCTCCTGGGCCCACTCACAACACACAGGAGACAACATGGCCTCTGCGTCTCGCCATTCCTTGGGCCTGGCCGTCCCGGGCCTCTCCGGGTCCTCCTTTTGGACTCGGGCTGGTCCAGGCTGAAGCCTCTGCAAGGGTCGCCGCTCCTAGAGAAGCCACACGTCCTTGTGCAAATCCTCAACCCGAGGCAAACACCAAATCCTCCACGGATCTGCTGCGCTTCCCACTTCTAGACCTGCAACAGCTTCAAACTGCACCTGAAAACGAGAAGAGGTTCCATTTTTGACACGTCATCGTGATCCCCACTGCCAAGGGAGTAAATAGGTCAGCACCTTCTAGGCACTCAGTTACGTCACATTGCCATTTACATTTACTGTTGGCAGTAAAAAGACTCCAGGACAACATCCTCTTTGTTCAGGTCCATTTCTAAACAGCTCAGTGCCTTGAGAAAAGTCTGCCTGGTCTGCAGAAGCGAGACACCTTTGCGAGGTCCTGTTTTCCTCTGTGGGTGCTCAGGCTTTTCTAAGGTCACAGGCTTTTAAGTGGGGCACAAACCRTGCTAGCCAAGGCTGTTGGCTTTGGAGGAGACATTGGCCTTTCTCTGTCTGGTCATGCAGAAGTATAGGCATCTATTTGCAAATGAACCCAGTGCCCGACTAATGTCCCTGAGCTCCATAAGGTGGATGCTTAACGACCACTTCCACTGTGCAGGATACCTACATTCACCTACGCTAAGTGCTGTTCTGCATAGGTGTCTCCTGTAGCTCCAGTTTATTGCATTAGCCGTACAACAGCTTGCAGATCTCTGTGACCTGATTTGCCCCAGAAAACACAATTGCCTAGAGCAAGGATGGGTYCATCAGAAAGTGCAGCACTTCAGGAGCAAGAGGCCTTCATTAACTAGTATCTCCATGCCTTGCGTTGCAAAATTGCCTCMCTTTTAATTACTCCATGCCAAGAAATAGCCTACAATATATCAGAGCAAGCAGAGTCTCATTGAGAACTCAGTTACGGACAAAGCACTTGCATGAGTTCAAAGAACAGCAGCTTCTAAAGAAACTTTGACTRGTCTTTCAAGCCAGGAAAATATTATTTGCAAACCCTACAACTAAGACATTACCTAGGGCAGAAGCAGCCGAAGGCTACAGCATTTACAATGGCACATCTACTGTAAAGTAATGCACATCTATGCAGAAAATGGCCCAAAAAAGCCACCAACAAAGTTACAGATGCAGAGCCAGTGCTCATAGACCCTGATCAGAAGTCATAACAAACTAGAAGAAACAAAGCTTTCTGAAATGCTCTGGAAAGCCTACAGATTCAGTTAATTTATTGTTTTCCCAAATAAAATGATAGTAGACACATTTAAATAAAAACAAATCTGTAATTAAGCTTCCATTCTTCTGAACTTCATGGCTGATTGCCTCCTAAAGGACTATCCTCACTAACAGCGCCCATAAAAACGTAACTAAAGCAATAGCATCGGCAGATGGGCTACCACGACTGCATACGCTGCAAAGATACTCATATTTCAGATGTACAGGAGGTGTTTCAGTTTGTATTTGCTAAATAGCAATTTAATAGCCAAACTTTTTTTATGATGGATCAGTCATCATGGTTTGCAAGACAGAAACGTCCACCCACTGAATGAATAAATTTAGTCATCCTCGTTCTCGATCGGCTCCTCTTCAGCTGAGTCGCAGTGTACAACCTGGGGCAGTTTTAGGTCTGCTTTCTTAATCAGCCCCATTCTCRGCAGAAGCACCAGAAAAGGAGGAGGCTTCTGCCTCTCATCGCCAGGCCCACGTCCCAAGTCCAGCTGGGTGGCTGTGCCGGACAGCTCGGCACGAGCACAGGCATTGGGAAAGGCACAACCTGGGGACCGCTGCAGAACAAGCGGTGGAGGGAAGAACCCATTAAACAGAAACCAGTGAGATATTCAGGGGAACTCCTTAGATTCACACCTTGTCTKCCAGCACTTCTGCACGGTGGTTTTARGATGCTCATCTTCTTTCTGSTTAACTTAAAGCACAAGATCTCCYGCCCTTATTTCACATTATGTCTAAWAACAGACAGAACACACTGTTCTCAGGCAAGGCCATTCAGTACTTCAAGTAGTGTAAATAATAAGAGCTCAAGTCTATTTTTGACATGTTATTGCAGGGGAAGCTTAAGAGTCATTTTCCCTATGAAACAGGGTTAAATACTGTAGATAAAAGATGATAATATCACATACAGCAAACATCTGTTGAAAGAGTTCCTACAGACAAGTCTTACAAATTTGGCAGGCGTAAGCTGATCAGAAGATGAGGTGGAACACTTTCCACCAAAACCTCTTTCAGCAAAATAAAGCATTCAGGATTAAAATGCTATTAGCAAATCCTTTTTGACAAGAAGGCAAAACAAGCCTTCAGATATTTGATTGCTTTGCAAAACCTGCAAATTTCACTTTGCTTTGTTTCAGAAATTTCTCTTATGGAATTTTGTACTTTTACGTAGCTTTGATTTTTCTGTATGTTACATGTYACCGCAGTGCCACTGGAATGAAATATGTCATGCAGGAACCACAGCAATGGAGGAAGAAAAGAAAGAATAAAAACATTCTGCAAAACAGCAGCGAACACATTTTTTYCCCCTAGAAGATACTGCCATAAGTTTGGGTCAAAATTTCTAGTAAAACCTTAAAAGAATCTTTCTCTCCAACTCCTCAGTTTAATATGTGCTAAATGGTTTTCAAAACCATCAATCATTCTGCTATAGATACTTCAGTAAAAGAAATCAGTGAGCAAGGAACAAAGTCATGGTATGCACTTACTTATATATTTGTTTACACCATGGATTTATAGAGCTTTAATGATAACCTTATTTTGCAATAGGTCTTTCTTCCAATAGAAATAGAAACTACTACCTCAAKAGCAGTAGTTCAGTGCGAGTCAAGTTGAGGATAAAATCCACAATAAATCAATCTCTCATAAAAATAAATAAAATATAAAAGAGTACTAAAGTCAGTAAAGATCACACACATTCATGAACTSCTCACTCCTTTTAAGATG
The DNA here is from genome assembly GCA_003342815.1 of Eudromia elegans. Lineage (NCBI taxonomy): Eukaryota > Metazoa > Chordata > Aves > Tinamiformes > Tinamidae > Eudromia > Eudromia elegans. Next base: position 1,930,291 of record PTEX01000086.1, on the reverse strand, counting down.
GAAAAATGGCAGGCATGTTGTTTGTTAAATTTTTTATTTTAAAAATGTTTGTTAAATTATGCCATGCTGGTTAATCACCAATACAGATGATATAAATATTAATAATTATTCTTCAATTATTTAACTAGTAGATCAATAATTAATGGCAATCTTAATATTTATTAAGAATTTTACCACTTCTTTCCAAGTCTGCCTGCTTTCCCATCTGTGYGTGTATCTACGCTGGGCAGAGCTACCGTAACGTGGCTGAACGGGAGTGATGCATCTGCCGAGCGCATGGGCCCAATACACAACCTCACGCCGAGGTCCCAAAGTGCAGAAGYACTTGGTGCTGCTCCGAGTTTTAAGAGCAAGAGCAGCCAAGCTGTCTTTGGTCACGGGACACAAGCGCACCCTCCAGTTCCCACTCCTGCTCCTGGAAATCGGCTCTGCGCTTTTTTGCTCCCRTTTGCTCACGGGAAAGCCTGCCTGAAACATTTCTGCAGCCTCACGCTACAGGGTCACAACCTCACACAGGAGCTGGTTTAGCAGTTTGGTGAGGARCACAGAAACACCGTGCGCTCCGGTAGGTCCTTACTGTTGGTCTTGACCCTACCGTCTTCATCTGTTCGCTTAAGGGCCACTCCTGAGAGAGCACAGCTGAAAGCTCCCCGAGAGCGCCAGGGTGGGGAGCTTCCTGCAGGGCCCTTAAAGGACTGCTGTGTTCAAACACCTCCATCTCCCTCTCYTTACACATTCCAGACATTGCAGTGAGGATCAAAACTCTGCAAATTGGTAGCTTTCCCCCCWCAAAGGTGAACCAACCAGTTTAGTTTCTCAGCTAAATTTATCTCAGGTAGCTATTACAAGGGATGTGGACTACTAGAAGTGTTTTGGCAAGCTTCTCGTGCTTTCTTATAAGACAACACACAGAGGACAATCTCCAAGCACGTTCGGGCAAGGGGAATGCAAGGAAAGCTGGCTACGTCCCACCTTCCTACCAGCGCCATCCGCTCCCACCCTTCACACAGCCCGTCCGCTCCTGTTCAGCACCCACCAGAGGCAAACCCAGCAATCCAACACCCACCAARCAGACCTAGATGTGGCCTGGGAAACAGACCTAAAGTTTAATAAGAGTGAAAACCAGGCATGAGTTGTCCAAAGTACCTTTTGCCTAGGAGTTCATCATCTAATTGCCCCATCCATACTAACCACCCCTCTACATGCACCCATCACATTTTCTCTCAGATAACCTRGTGAATATCTGATTAGACATGGGAAAAAAAAAATGTACTCAGCTTGCACTTAACATCAAAATTTGCAGTATCTATTAACATAGATTCTACTCTTTACCGTGGTTACCTAAAACTGCTCCATTTCCTCTTGCTGGCTGCAGGAGTTTGTATAATATATAACTTAGAACTTACAGGCCTCTCGCCTGTATCTTCAAACCATTACATCCTCACCTCTACCATGGAGGCCTGTGCAATCACATTATGCAGGTGCCTGTTGTATTTCCCATTTGATAAYGCTCCTCACTTCTGCAGGCATCACCCCCTAGTCTGCTGCATTTACCTGTGATGTTCTCCRAAAGCCACGTTGGCCAGAAGACACCCGAGACCCCCCCTCTCCAAGGGCTTTGCAGGCATCTTRAGATGAGCTGTTGATAGCTCCCATCTTTCCTTGCAGCAGGCACAGACTCCTGGGGAAAGACAGAAAAATAATAACAGAAAGAAAGGAGGAATTACATTACATTGCACTGCTAGGTGGGAAACATTCACAGAGGGTAGCAAAAACATTAGAGAAGACAGATGGCATCTCATTAATTTTTGTCACTCGGGAGCTGTCCATCGAGTGAAAGATGGTCCGCCAGAGATCATCTACAGTCAACAACAAGCAATATGCCTCCTTAGGAGAAGGCTCATGGCATCCTACAGAAGGCTGATACAGGTGGGATGAATTCAACTTTGGAGATGCCTCTCCTTCTCTCTGCATCACTTACAGGAGCCTAAGGAGTGTCCTTAGGTGACACACTGAAGGCTGCAGTCTCCAGAAGAGGCGGTTAGTTAGCAGATGCRTGCTGCATCTCAAGGGTGATGCATCTTCACAGGGTGCAGGCCTTGCACTTGCATCAAAAAAAGTCTGGGTCAACTTCAAATACACATGAACACAGCATTACATTTACGTAACTAAATACATCATTTCTCTTCAAAATCAATCCCATGCAGTTTCTTTACAAGATGACACTYGAAACAAAGATTTTCCCCACCTTACAGGAGATACCCAGGCTCAAGAAGGTGGTAGTGTTCCCCTAAGCACTGAGAAAGCCAGTTACACCAGGCAGAGCGAATGTGAGGAAGGGGGAGGAAGGGAGCCAGCTAAGATCCGGCTTCAGGACCTTGCAGGTCAGCAGGATATTTTCTTTAAGTTCACTTAGAGTAAATTCTCTCCTGGCTTTAACTCTACTGCTAACGACCAYGCAAAGTTTGCACAGCAGAAGCTATAAAACTGGAAATTTAAAAATATTGGAAAACTAATTTTTATTAAAACTTACCCCATTTCTGTTGCAATTTTATGAAGAGATTAGCATTGGTTGGACATATAAATGGTAGCCATGGAAAAAAGTTACATCTCTCTCCAATATAAACCACATTTCACAGTTTTTACTGTGTTCTGATGCTATAACAATCACAACTAAACCAGGTAATCATTCATTAAACATGAGGCTAATTCTGTGTCCTTCTATAATTATTATAGTTTCCTGAAAATAACGTGCAACACAAGTACAATAAGAGCAAATTGAAATATTGCTTTTGGAAGGTTATTTATTACTACCTTCAGCTGTAAACATTTATAACTGAAATTTATTGGTCCATGGTCTCTTCATATAAATATTTTATGTTCAGCCTCAGGGATCTGCATCTTCTCATTTAAATGTCTCAGCCTTGGTGTCTGCATCAGCAAAATAATCTCAAGAGACAAAATTTGCTGTCCCACATTACTGGCTCATCATGCTGTTAATCTAAGGTAGCATTGTGTGCTGCAGGCACCTATGCATAGAGAATATATAACACATATAAGGAAACAAGCAGGTTTGTTGCATTCCTCTGCTTTGTAAATTGTTAGTGCACCACTTGTAGCATTCTTACATGCAATGGGGCAGCAGAGTCCGTCACTACTACAGCTTTTGTGGAAAAACTTCTGCTGAGAAGCTTCTACCAAGCTGAGAAAAATACATAGGATAACTGGAAAATCACCAGAGAAAACCAATCAACTAAACATACACACACACACGTAAAAAACCAAACATCAACAAAGGAAGGGTTATTGAGCAATGGATCCCTTTCAGGTCTCATCTCTATTCCCCTGCYAACAGCAAGAAGTTGGCCAAAACAGCAACACAAGGATTAGTTAGATGATGGGAGGCAAGTTTAAGACTTGATCTTGGAGGTCATCTTTACACAAATGCTCAGAATCAGCTAGACCTACAGTAGAACCAGTAGCAGGAACATCTCAGTATGAGTGAAATGGCTAATACAGAGTAACATTTCTTGGAGAATGAAGATTGAGATACAGAGGAAGCAGCTGATTCTAGTACAGATCCCTATGCTGGAAAGGTATCAATCCAATCCCAGGGCCTCAGGATCATTGACAACATTCAGCTCAAGAGGGAAGAGAAGCTTTGTGGCTAGGAATAGCCWGCAGCTTCAGCTGCTCAGACAAATGGACCCTGTCCTGAGGCCCAAACAGTTCCCACCTGGAGTGGTTCACACTGCAGCCCTAAGAGGAGAGGCATCCTCTGGCTGCCCACTCAATCCCCACCACTACAAAACAATAAATGATTTGTGTTTCCATGGCACCATCCAGAGAAGCTGAAGGAAGTGGAGAACAAAATAGCTGAGGTAGGAACAAAAATAATGCACGCTTTTTCACGATAAATTACAACTTCTACAGTAGAGGATGGGAAGAGGGCCAACCGCTTATCAGTTTTTTCAAAGGGAGCTAATGGTTCTCCCAGGACCTCCTCACACTACCAGGAAAAACAGCAGCACAGATCCTGAAAGAAAGCTGCAGAGCCTCTTGATGAGGACAACACGCCAAGAGTGAGAGCACACCAGCTCTGCAAGGAAAAATCATCCTGTCCCAAGTAATAAGGTGCTACTGAAAGGAGAAAGGAAGCAACAGTTGAAGACCAGTCAGGAAATACCATGTGGACTCTCAAAGGAATCTCATCCTAAGTGCCCCAGAAGACTATTAACCCTTGGAGCACAAAACACATGTGCACGCCTTCCGTATTCACTCCCAGCTACCTGCACCAAGGGACTGCTTGCCTCTGCACTCCCTGTTTTCATAAACAGATGAACACACAAGCCTGTACTCCTCTCTGGCACCTGCTCATTCAGAGGCTTTCAGCCTGGTTTTGCTCTCACTGATACCAGTATAAATCAGAAATAAACACAGAATAAAAAGTGCCTGAATGGTTACAACCAGGCTCCTAGTCTGCAAATAAATCCCCCATGCAATGAAAGGGGACTTAGTCCCCCCCACCAGCAGCTGGGTTGTTTTTGTTCCTGTGTTTAATTTTGGAGCTTCTCTCGAGCAGCCCTTTATCAGACAGTTTCAAACATCCCTGGAGTACTCRGTGCTACATCACTTATAGTATGTAAGGGGTATTGATCTCTTCAGTTTATCCTTTTAAGTGGCTCCCGTCGAGTGCCAGGAAGTCAAGCAAGTTGAACAGCGTAGCCAATCTACAAGGCTCAGGGAGAAACCTTTGGGTCTGCTAGGAAAAGTGGGCCAGTGGGGAATGCTTTCCCTGAGGGAGCTATAGGACATGCAACAGCGTTAGCTATTATGTTTGTCCACCCTTAAAATCACATTATAGCCATGCCRAGTGCCTCTGGGCATTACATATGTTTTAGAAGTAGTGGACTAACTAGCAAGGGTGCTATAAATGTGGTAGTCTATAAAACAGCAGGACTCCAAATACCAGCTGGATTTCATAATCCAGGGGTGTTTTTCCAGTCATGCAGTAATAAAAAAAATAAACCCACAAGTTTGTAAAGTTAAGCTACAGTGAAACTAGAATTCCCATCTAACATTTTTCAATACTAAATAGATCTCACCTGTTTAACCCAGTTCTACTCCCATGAAGTGTGTCCAATTGACTCTACATTTGCTTCAAGGGCTTCTAATGCAGCACTAGAGGCAAATCTGAYGTTTGTTGTTTTACATCTAGCCAAGACTAGGAATTGCAGCTGGTTTGAGGTTGTCACTTGCTGCACGACAGAGCTTTGTGGCAGTTTCCATATTGCCAAACCCTTCCAGGGCAGAGGCAGCTTCCCTGGTATAACCCGGGTCACTTGACTGGGCAGWAGAGGCTGTGCTCTGCAGTCTGTATCAACAGCCAGCAAGAACACGGGCTACTGACAGTACTAACAGTTCAGGTCGCCCCTTCCCAACAGTTTCTGGCTGTTGTGCAGCAGAGGTTGGTAGAAAACAGAACTATTTCCTGCACCAAAAAAAAAAAAAATCACAATTCTCAATCCTGATAGAAAAAAAAAGAGAAAGTTTGGCCTGTTTCATATGGTTTTAGCATAAGTTATTTCAGGAATTCTCTTTGTTACCATGGGAAATGACAACCCACCAGCTGGCAGGGAAAAGCCAGGTTCCCTGGGGGAACCAATGCCATGGTGGTGCCACGTCCACACTGTGGGGCAGGGGCCTGGGCCAGGCCCTGCAGGGAGCAGGAGATGCCTTTCCCCTCACCTGGATCCCAACCTACCCCCAGCTGCTTCTTCAGCACTTGGAGACACCTGGCAGCAACCGACCACAGCTCTGCCACGAAAAAATTCCAGCCAAACAATTCCAAAATCCTAACATGACCTTGGCAGTCCTTCCACAGACACATTGCCTTTGAAGAATATTAAATATTTCTGCTTCTTCCTGTGCAGATGTATTTTTGCCCAAATTGGGGCAAAACRCTGCTGAAATGAGGATTTATCAGAAGCCAGAACAGAAAAATGTGGCCGGACAACTGTAGATGGACCCTATTTATCGAAAGGCACATATAACCCCGTAGCACCATCAGGGGCACGCTCAAGCTAAAACACTCCCCCTGTGCTATACAGATGAGTGCAAGGAGCCTTGTGCTTTCAGGATGTGCACTTACCCATCGCTGCTGAGCGGCCCCGTCGGGCACCTCCACTACTACTAAACACAATCCATAAATCAAAACGCGAGGGTATTAAACAGGACTGAGATATGACTGCAGAGTGCCCAAGATCCGAGATCAATATTCATTTTACAAACCTCTCTAGAAGAGTTCCTTAATTAATTGTTGAAATTAAAGTCAAAATTGACCCCTCAATTTGTTCCTGCAACCCTTAAATCAATTTTCCTTTCTTTACAAATCATCATTTTAGGCCTGGCAAATAAAACAGCGTATTATTTTTTAATTATTTTCTCTGTAGATGCTGTGCCCACTCGCTGAATCCATTCTGCACAAGTCACAGGGCACAAAGCCAACATCTCCCATTTTAATCTAAAAGTGGGGAAATATTTTCCCCAATTACAAGTCAATAGGAAGAATTTACCCGGCGAGGCTGGTAACTCCTCCATTGCTTCCCTCCTCCCCACACAGCGCAAGGGCCAGTGCCCTGGTCCCCAGCTAGGTCTATGCCACAGGCATGGCAGGGAGCTCCAGKGGGATGAGCTGCTCTCCCTAGAAAAGCTCCCAACAAAGCTCTTTTTTCCCCTTCAGTCTGGTTGGAGCTGATTGGCAATTCTGCCTTGTGATGAAACCCAGAGGAACAAGCAGAAATGCCTGCAAGCTACAACCAATGTTTCCTGAGCAAGCTTTATTTTCCATTCCTTCACCCTAGGTCTTAGAAACAGCAGGAACTCACACCTAGACCTCAGGTTACTCACTACAGCACAGATGTACTTATCCAACGGCCATAACTTCAGAGTCTTCAACGGAGTTTGTCCTCACACTGCAACCTGTAAGAGAAGGAAGACAAGAAAAGAAGATTCAAGAGGGAAAGGATTTTACCTTCATTGGAAGTCRAAGCTAGTGCAACACCCAATACTTCAGCTTCCTAAGCTTTAAATGCTTCAGAACTCACCTACCACCATCCCCTCAGCCCTTTTCCAGGATTTTCCTTCCTTACTTTGCTAGCACCTTCAAAGACATCTTAAAAACCAAATTAGATAAAGCTGGGGTTTATGTTTAGAGAGGATGTATTAATTGACCTCACCTGGTACGTTAAAGTTTGGCTCCTCCCTGCCTTGCTGTGGGAGAGCAGGAACCCAAGGATCAGCTGGGGTTGCCTTCTCAGTGATTACACTCTATTTTGCAGACCAAGTTTGGGTTAAAACACCCTTTGTCTGTTRTAGTCCACAATGCAAATTAACTGACAGCTTACAGTGGATCGGACAGCAACGAGAGCTGCCTCCACTGATGTCCAAGTGATCTTCAAAACCACGTGTAGTTGTATCACAGGCTCCCTCCTTGCTCACAAATGGAGATTATGCATCCCCATAAAGCCCTGTAACCCCCAGCATGAAAGGCACGTAAGCGAAACACAAAGCATTCTTCTCTGAGGGACTTCAAGCTGGCAGAAAGATCAAAACAAGCAACATTTCCTGGATTTTTAAAATATTAAACAGCATCTACCTGTTTGGTTGCGCTTCCTCACCGTAAGTACGAGAGTTAGCAAGTAAATGCACAGTAACCCACCGAGCCAAATGGTCAAAAGACCCCGGTGGGGTGACAGGGAGGCTCTGAAGGCACCTGGGTATGTTGGTGTGCACAAGGAAGGGACCCGACCTGTGCCTGGGCACCACGAAGAGAGGCAGCGAAAATGTGCACATATTACACGGGCGTGTTTAACACCGCACTACTGTGCAAGTTCTTTAAATGGATAGCTCTGCACGGAATTCACAGATGAATACCATCTGCTGTGGTGATTTATTGGCCCCTGATTTTCTCGAGTTATTTAAAAAAAAAAAAAATCTCATCTTACCTTTTTCTTATTTTTTTTTCTCTCTCTACAAAAACATTTCCAATAGAATGCAATTGAGATTGGTATTTCCCTAACATGCTGCTTTATCATAAGACAAACAGCGGTCTGTCACCAGACAGACCAAGAAACAGCAGACGTATGGGATCTCTTTAGCACCTCTGCAATTCAAGAGGCCTCTGGTCACATATGCCGTTCTTTTTGCAATATTAGGAGATGCTCTTTCCAGATCCTATGGAAAAATATATACATATTACATCTGCCTTTTAGAAAGAGAAGGAACATTTGCACTTAACCTCGGATTTTGGAAAATCAGAAATGTCACGATGGGATAAGCCTTGGAGCCATAAAAATTTAGTCTGTCAGCTCAAACCTCTGCCTTGCATAATAAGGCACAACTTGGGAAGGTGAAGGCAAAGTCCCCACCCCACCCTGCATTTCAAGGTGTTTTGGTTTGCTCTATCATAGGAATAGGATCAAGCATCTAAATTAGAACTATCTTTATCAATGGGCCTATGTCCCTTGAAGCACCTGGGTAGGTCTTGGAGCTTTCATGAGACAATCCTCTGTGTGTGCTAAGACGACCCTGGAAGAAGCTCATAGCGGAGGCCTTAGCAYGAGGAGCATCAGACACGTATCCTGAGGAGCAAGCAAATAAATTTGCCCTAAACAGAGGCCTCTGGATAGAGCTCTGAGGTCCCTTTAACCRGAGACACTTACATCTATGCTTGATACGCAAACCCATTTATTTATTTATTTATTTTAACTCAAAGGAAAGTATTTTTCCCCTCGCAAGATTCCTTACCACTGGTTTGCTCAGTCATCYAAAGTCTTGTTTGAAATCCTGGAGAAGAGCTCTGGTAAAACTACGGAGCACCTCGAAACACTTGCTCGGATGGGTATGGCACAGATCTGCAAGTAAGGAACACAGTGCTGGTTTACAGATTGTTGTTGTTATTATTATTGGGGAATAAAAAAAAGTGATCTGAGCCAAAGCAGTARTTCTTAAAGACACGTTTTTAAGAAAAGACAGAAGGAATAGTTCTGTCTCTGTTTTAACCAAAAGTATTAAAATGAAGAAGAAACTGCAGTCAAATCCTTTATAATTTCTCTGTGTTTATACAGTTACCTTTACAGACAACCAAATCACCACTTTTCCCCTGCTGGGGGGGAAGGCACCCTTGTTGTTTAAATACAGCAGACCAAACGAAAACCAGACTATGGATTGTTTGTCCTTTTACTAATATGAAAGTATAATTAAAAGCCATGTTAAAGTTGGGAGATCAAGAGAGTTTGTGCTAGATAACAAGCTAGGAACTGTCAAAACTGTCAGGCCATTAAGAAACAAAATAATTCACACCCTCGTAATTGCTTTTATGTTCATTTTCTTACAAATCCCAGAGCCGTGASTCATTAGCCTGTACAAAAGTGCCTTGTTCACGGGCCCCGAACACGCTGCGTTGCACTTTTACTTTCAGGGAGTGTTTRGTGTCGGTATCGTCCTCTCGAGGTGGAAAGAAAAGGCATCCTGCTTGCCTCAGAGCTGCTCCGGAGCCAGGGAGGGTCTGTGCTAGGGATGAGCTGCACACGTTGACCAGAATGAGGACCAGAGCACCTGCCAAGTGTCGCTTTTTGCCCCAACCTGGTGTTTTGAGTAGGAGGGAGCGGAGCAAGGGATGCCTCTTAAACCGGATTACTGSCACTGCTTCCAGCTCCTCAGTGCCTCCCTACCGAGGGTGTTTGCTTAATACCGGAGAGGAGCGTGCTTAAAACGGGAGGGCCGGCTAAGGAGCGCGGGAACGCAGGGATGCGTSGCTCCATGGCTCCTGGTATGTCGATCAGCCACTAGATGCCCCTGTAAGCCGCACGGCCGCCCGGCCCCGCCAGCTTCGGCACGCTCAGGAGGCCAAGCGGGGGCTCCGGGCCAGCAGAAGGGGCATCGTCTTTAGGGGGTTCCTGMCTCTCAAGTGCCGCCTTGCTAAAGAGTGCTGCGGGGCTGTAACGGGGGGCACGGGCTGGGTGTGGGGAGGGCCTTCATCAGCCGGCCCAMAGGCTCAAGCGCGCTCAGCCTTCCCGGGCGCTGTCCGTGGGATCCTGCACAAGCGGAGGCCCCTCTTCTTYCTCCCCAGCCACGGTGCGTGGTGCAAAATGGGGAGATGAAGAGCGAGGCAGGCGGCGCTGGAAGAGGAGCCTGTAAGCAGTTACCCCCAAGGAACGCTGTGCAAAGACTCCCGCTATTGCTTACGGACTATATGGCAGCCGCTGTGTAGGGCCGGGAGGTGCCCGCCACTCCTCCCGACCGTGCCGGGCGCTCGCTCGGAGCAGATCCTGCCCGATAAGAGCTGGGAGGCTCCTCGGGCGACGGCGGGATTGGGGCCGCAGGGATGGGCTGTTACCATGGGAAGCAGGAATCCGGCTCTGCTGGTGTGCCGGGCGGCCGCCATCCCGAAGCGTCCGCGCAGGCGAGCCCACGGATGAGAACTGCCGCGGCCTCCGTCACTCCGCAAGGAGCCTTCCCACGTGGAAGGTCAACCTCCAAGCTGCAGGAAGCTGGCAAACATTACGGAGTCTGGGAGCTCGGGAATCCCAGGCTGGGATGTTGGCCATTGCAATCCCACATAGGCCAGCGTGAGGCAGAGCCTTCCTCCGGCTACAGGAACYGACCCTGCTCTAAACTGGAGGAGGAGGAGGAGGAAGAGGAGGCATCTCCCGGCAGGACGTGCCGAGGGCGAGTTTTGCTTTAGCAGAATTTTCCACCGGAGAAAAATGTTTTTCAGTGACATATTTCAGCTGAGCAGCGAAACGTCGTGACTCAAAATCACCCCGTTTCGGCTTTCTGTCACTGAAGCCTTTTTCACTGGAATTTGTAAGCGTTTGGAAGCAAAGGGCTTCAGGCTTGCCATGCACCTTGCTAGTCAGCATGCATGGAAGCTGCAGGCTGGAGCAGAGCTTGGCCCGGAAAGGGGAATGGAAGCATAAGGTACTAAAAAACGTAATTCCCATGAGACACGGTAATGTCATGCAGCAAAAAAATGCTTTGGTTTTGAGCCAGGACAGCTTGGTTGTCAGTATTACAACATCTAAATACCAAGATTTGGGGTGGAAAGCAGATGTGCACATGGAAAAAAAAAAAAAAAGTTGGTTTTAGTAAAAAACCTGCTTTTGCACCAGAGGAAAAGGTTGCGTCAGAGATTTGACAAACTGCAGCTCTGTGAAATCTCAACCTCTCTGCAACTTCACCATGCACTAAAGCAGGGTCAGGATTCCCCCTTAGCGATGTTCAACCCTGCACAGCGTTCACTGAGCGGGTGTCATAGACAGCACTTAAACCTCCCGGTCACACTCTGCTTGTGTAGCAAGAGCAACATCCCAACAAAACCATTTCACTGCAACAGCTACGATTAGGAACAGGACGTGTGCTCAGACTGGTCAAGAAAGGCCACGCTGGCCTCAGACTGGGCCCCACAATTCAGTCTTTGACCTGTGCTTACCCAGGTTGTACTCACTAATAATAAACTGTGGGTATACATATTAGCCACCACATTTATCTATACATTTTAGATATTTATATATTAGATACAACCATTTGCAGACATGTAGACTTGTCCACACTCAACACAGGCAAGCCATCTCCAGCCTGAMGTTGCTGTACTTCAGCAAGTCCATCACACAACGCCCAGAGCAAAGCATTGCCCATCAAAGCATCCCAAAATCCTGGGCTCAAACCAGGTAGCTTAAAGCTAGGAGGCTACRTGAGGGCAGCTCTGCCTGTAAAAGCTCGTGCAGATATAGCAGAACCTGTTAGTTTGCTGCTGCTTTAGAATACCTGCCTATCTGGCTTGGAGGACAGCCTTTCTTTAAGGGCAGCCTTGACTCAGGCGAGGATCAGTTAAAGCTCTTAAATTAATGTTTTGAACATCATCAGGCTGGTAGGAACRTGGAGAGAAAGCAGACACAGGTCAGCCCCAGCCAAGGAGAAAACTGAGGTCTGCTTTTTTCGAGCACTCATCCACAGCCAACTCAGGTGTTAAAACAACTTGTTCACGGCCACCARCTCTGCTGCACAGCCATGGGTCCTTGTGCATCCACTCCTATGAAATCCTGGTCTAGGCCTTGTGTCCRGGACCTCTCTAAGGTGGACCTAAAGCTCTGGGTCTTTACCCGCAGAGATGTGTAGATTGATTGTAGATCAATACAAGCTCACAAGTCAAGTATGAGGTGTGCCCTTTTCACTTGAATTATTCCACTTAAGTGCTGCAAAAGGAGGGCACACCTATTTCCATGAGTCACCAGGAGGAGAATTAACTGCAGGTACGGCCTAGCTGAGCTCAGGCCGCCTATCCAGGCTTTGGCCCTGAGCTTCTGAGCATTCAGGAACAGCAGCACGACACACCAGAGAGGAGATATTCATTGCTGAGGAAGAGCGATAAAGACTCCCCAGCAGTTAAGGATGCAGCTGATATTAAATGACAGATCTGGCTTTCTTGCAGGAACTTTAGAAAAAAAGGCATCGTACTTCCCTGTTGTTCTACAGAAGTTTCACTGAAACCTATGCCYTGAAATGTTTAACGAGATTGCTGTGCAGAGAAGGTCTGTGCTTCCCTRCTCGTGTGCATGCGTTCTGCAGCCACACGAAGTCAGTCAGAAATTCTCAATAATGTTTGATAAGGAAACAGTTACCTGGCGGTGAGTCAGCCCTCTTCCTTGCCACGGCCTCGCAAGCGGCTCTGCGGACAGTCGCTGTTGTACTGGCTATGAACAAAAACCTCTGTCATGCTACAGAACGTATCAGACTTAAAACTTGCACTCTGACAGCAAAATATATTTCTCAAAGGCTTCTCTGTGTATTTGTGGATATYTGGAGGGGTAACAAATTTGGTATTTCCTGAGGAAGAGCACACACAAGCTTGGACCCAACCAGGGTGGCAGTGAGGAGCAGAGCTGATACCTATCATTCAGCAAACCAGCTGGCTTTGAACGACACACACACACGCACACAAAGACAAGGAAAGAGTGCGAGCTGCTCAGGAAGCCAACGGTGGGCAGAGAGGATCTATGCAATGAATAATAATGTGTCTGCTGCTACGCTCAGGGTGACAGACTGTTTTGAAGCGCGGCTGACGTGCTCCTCTCCCAGGGCAGCAGACACAAACACGGACGCGCCTGCGTGCATCTTCCCTGGCCCTCCGGGATGGCTGCAGCGGGTCTCCTCCTTCCCCGGCCCCCTGCGGACGAGGCTTTCAAGGATAAACCGGGGACCACAGCGAGCCAGGGCTCTCCTGAGTATCTCCATCATAAGCCACCAAGGAACGAAGGCCGCGTTCGACGGTGCAGGAACCTGGGAAATCCCTCCTTTTCAGCCCATTCCTTCCTAATATGTATTTTTTTCCAATGCCCATGCTTACAAGTGGACTTTGCTGAGCTCAGACAGATTTTGCAGCATTTATTTGGCGTCAGAGGCTCTGCTCCTCTCTGTTTCTGTGGCTCTTTCAATGCTTCAGACCACGGGTGATCCATCAGCGTCCAGGTTTCCAGACAACTGAAGCACATCCTTAAGTGCTGAGGTATTGCCACAGGCTTTGACAGTGCACATTGCACTGCTGGGATGGTCCAGCACTGCGAAAGGTAAATACAACTGACAATGTAATTGATGTGTGTTTTTCCAAGCAGGTAAAGAGAGTTTTGTTTGTCTGGCTTTGAATGTCAGATTGCTGGAGCTCATTTTATAGCTGCATTATCAAATTCCTTTCCTTCAGGTAAGAGGGTGCAACCAAATCATGGCTAAGAGGATTAACAAAAACGTATGGCACCTGAGTCTGAATCCAGTTCAGGTGGGAGCAAACAAAAAATTAATCATCTAATGACCACATTTCCATAAAGGACTTGCTATTTTCACAAGAGAAGCCCAAACCTGGTGCCAGATGCCATCAGTACTCCATATGACTCAGCCTGTGGTGAAGCTGAAGAAGGAAGATGCTGGTTTGCTATGATCCCACTTGACAAATAGCAACCTTACAAAAGCAGGGAAAGGCAGGAAGAACTCACCTGTCATTCAAGATCTCTTAACAGGAGGATTAAGAGTGGTGTCTGCAGCTGGGAACGTGCTGTTTTTCTTGGAGCACCAAGTGGGAAGGAAGGCCTGAATGGATGGGGTGATGGGATGGGGCCCAGGAGTCCTGTTCCACTTGTGGTCTATTGTGTAACGTGGGTGAATCACTTTTTCTCTGAAAACCGGGTCAAATTCTCCCATACCTCAATGGATGACATCTAATATGGACCGTGGGGAGCCCTGATACCATGGTGATGTGAACGGTACAAAATACAGAGCAGGAGGAGGACTCTAGGTAAACAGTCCCAGGATTCAGTCCAAAATTCCACACTTGTGGAAAACACTGAGAAAGGTCAATAAAGAAGAGGCAGAAATGTCAACTGATGCTACCCGGTGCTAATCCTGTGGTGGTTAGAGGACTCTGGGTGGATACCAGCAGACAATTTGACCCATGATGAGACAGCTAGATGGGGAGGCCRAAATAAAGCAGAATGGGCAGGATTTTAAGGTGGTAAGACCGTTGTGTCCTTGAGGCATTACCTTTGTATGGAAGGAGGAAGACTAGCCAGAGGCACCTGGGACAGGCCCTTGCCTTTACTGCAGTCTAACAGGGAGAGGGCTGTGGATGAGGAAGGAGATGTTAATTTACTCTGAGGCCAGCAGGGACCCACCCATGAGGTACTGGGTTGGTCTTCTAAGGGATTAACAGGCCCTCGCCCCTTTGGGAATTCTCTGTGCTGGTTTTGTTGCTGTCATCCAACAAAGGTGCGGCACTGGAGAGGTCACAGGAGGGGTGAGCAACGTGTTAACTGCTCCACTTCCCCCAGGATGGAGCAACCCACAGCGGTCAAACCGGGTGAGTCACAAGAAGGAGAAAATAACAGGGAAGACTTTKCTGCAGCACAGGAACTTGTATCAGAGCTTCCCCGTCAGCGGTCAGCCTAATATAATCAGGCCTCATTTTTGGCTCGGTGACCTTTACTTTGATAGAACCCCATTTTGATAGCTCCTKACTTTCATACATCTGCTTTAATTTCAGCAGAATACACCATGAGAAAAGAGGGCAAGCTCTTCCTCAAAGAACTAGTCTGTCCTGCGGATTTGCAGGGGATGGAGATCCTCACTGTTCTTGCAGGGGCTGGAGGCAGGATCTGCTCTTCCCCAAAAGAGCTGAGCTGAGSAACACACCGTGCTTCAGCAATGGCTGAAGGAAACAGCAATCTCCTCCWCTGGTAGTACTAAGGAGTAAGAGGAGTCATTTCTCAGCCTCCTGCCCACAAGATTTGAAGGTGAATTACAGTGATGACGGGGCCAAACTCTTTCTGTAAGGGCAGATAGAGGCAATGGCCGCATATCATGGCTTATGAGGTTCAGGTGGGACTTAAAGTTCTCCCCCGGGAGGACAGGACAGCCCTGGAATAGATGCACAGAGAGCTGGTAGGATATCTTCATGCACAGTGTTACCAAGCCATGGCTGACCTGATCTGGTGTTGGGGACAGTCCTGCTCCAAGCCAGAGGTTGCACTAAAGAGCTGCACTGGTCCAGGTTGCACTCGAGGGCTGCAGTGGTCCGTTCCCAGGAGCATTTCTAAGAGACCCTGCCAGAAGGAACAACGTAGAGGTGAGAGCAATAAGAACTGGGTGTTCCTGTTCCAGGCATTTTGAGCAAGGTGGCATTCAGCGAAGGGCATTCACCAGGAAACAGCGGGAACAACTTGCTGCAAAAGCACAAGATGACGATCCACTCTCCACTGCCCTGCTGCTCCCATGTGTGTTTTAGATAATGCTGCCTTTGTTACTTCTAAAGATGCTCTTGTGTTGATGTCACCAAAAAGCCACGCTTGAAGCCTCCACATGACAGGAAAAGAATGATTTTTTTGGTATTAAATAAACAATGCATGTAGCAGCTAGTG
Organism: Eudromia elegans; assembly: GCA_003342815.1. Taxonomy (NCBI): domain Eukaryota; kingdom Metazoa; phylum Chordata; class Aves; order Tinamiformes; family Tinamidae; genus Eudromia; species Eudromia elegans. The sequence goes on along the minus strand of PTEX01000086.1, from coordinate 1,914,326 downwards.
ACTGGGCCCATGCTTGGTTATTAGCAGCTCTGAGGATGCCACTGGAAATTACAGGGAGACTCTTAAGGGCACGTCAAATAGATTAGGATCTGTTCAAACCTCACACCTTGAGCACCATCTGTGTCTCTTAACATCCCTGCAAGAGGAGTAAAGGGAAGAGCAAACACAAGCAGGGAACAGGATTTTCCTTGCCTTATCCCCATCAAGTATGTTTATTCAAACAAGGTGGGTGGAACCGAAGCCACGCATGGGTGATACTAAAAGGACCTGATGTGTGTGCCTGAATACTTCACACCAGCACATTTACTCAGGTACATTTCCTTGCCGTGAAAAGCCAATGGAATCCATGCAGGTTACACAAGTAAACATCTCATTTCTTCTGCAAGATTTTGCTCATGGTCAAGGCTYTTCACAGGCTTTTATAATTCAGCTTTTTTTTTCTTCGCCGTTGCTAGTGACTTCTTCCTGTATTCCCAACAGCAGGTTTACCTTCTTTGCATCTTGTTCAATACATGATATGGTATGGGGATCACTTTAGCTTTTTTCTAAAAGCTGCTATCCAAGTCCCAGCCTGAATTTTCGGCCCTTCATTCTCAGCTCCTTCCCCAAGAGGAGTGGGAACTGGTGCATAATGTCACCCTCTTCTAACCYGTTCTTCCAGCACTTTCATAGTTTCGGTGCAGCTGAGGAGCTAGATACCTTTCCACGCTGTTGATATCTTTAATCTCAGTAGGATTTAAARTATTTCTGCCAAGAACTGAGCCATGCCCAAAACCTCCTCGACATCCCTTCKCTGCCTATGAAGCAGGTCTTCGGACCATCTCAAACACCTGAAACATGGCCCAACTCACCCAGAGTCAGGTTGAAACCACGTCCAAAAGAGCAAACAGCACCAGCCAGGCATGGTGCTTGCAGTAAAGAGGAGATGGCCCCAGAATCCCCTCTAAATGGCACCGTTAGAGGATTCAGAGGTATTTGGGACCGTTCAGGACACTGAGGCCAAGCCCTGCCTTTCAGACCTTAGGTCAAGGGGCTGCCACACAGGACTGAGGCAGATACAAACCTTCTTAACCYGGAATGACTTTGCTGGAATAGTTTGCTGCCACACGGCAGACATTTGGCCATCGGGAGTCAGAAAACACTGCTGCAGCGTAGCCCAAGAATACCCCAACGCTGGCACGCGCCACCATGGCGTGTCTTCCCCCGCTCCCGAGCAACCTTCCTCCCACCAGCAGCACCACGCACGCCTCTGCAGTCGGACGCACACTGAGATACCAGAGACCCAGGATTAGAGTGGATGAAGAGTTTGGAAACATGTCCTCAGTGAGTAAACATTTTTTTTTTCCCCTTAAAACAAAACCAAACCTAAAACAACAACAAAACAATTTATTCACACTCTTAGGAAGATGCTAATTAAAGTTTTCTTTAAAATACTAGCAGACATGAGTGTGGGCTGTAACAGGAACATGCTGTGAAGTGACAGGTCTGCAATAATCCCATGCCTCAGCCAATTCTAATTCATTCCGATCACACACAAGTCCGAAATCCAGGGAGGTTCTTGGAGCAAAAGCATGTGCACTTGTAGGAGGTGCAAGAAGTGGCTCAGGAGCTCCGGAGGTGTGATAGTGAGAACAGGTGTGAGAGCAAGGGTTAATAAAAAGGAGGGGTGGGAAAGGGCTCCGCTCTCTCCCGCCTGCCGCAAGCAGGAGGGAAGCTCCGGTGCCGGCTCGCCACGGCGCTCCTTTGGGAGCTGGTTAGGAAAGGCTCCTCTCTCGCCTCCAGAGAGGGGGGCACGCTGTGGTTSTGCCTGCGGTGAAGAGCTCTGACAAGCCGCTTGCTCCATGACATCAGCTCCAAGTCACCGGGTGGGGGAGAAGGGCTACGTGTGTCCTGCCTTCTCAAGGCAGAATCAAGGCCAGTGCACAGCGATTTAGAAAATGTTCCCTAACTCTTACCAAGCCCAATGAACAGAAGACCTCTAGGTGCATTTCAATAGGGATTTAGAGTGCTCAGGTAAGCAGCCGAGCAAGAGGACACCTACAGCCAATGCAAAAGCTAKGCTCAGAACTGTAGCTAGGCTTTCAACCACCTGAGTAAGGCCCGTGCTTTCTAACAGGAGCAGAAGTCCTCTGCACCGAGCCAGGCATTAGGCAAAACACCAAATACTGACAGWGAGGCAGGAACAATCATGAGGACTAGTGATCCTGCAATGAAAATCAGTTTGCTCTGGCGATGCACATTACAGCCAGTTCCATATGTGCCAGAGCAACAGTGAGGACTGTGCAGGGTGCTGAGGGAGCTGGGAGGTTTGGTGCCAGCTTGGTTAAACTCACCCAGGTTGCAGTGCCGGGGCTGTTCACATGCTCTTGAGTGACATTCCTCCAGCAACGCCGCAAGACTGCTGCAACTGGACCCCTGGAAAGGGGTCTGGTTTTGGTGCACGCCACATTCGTGTGCAGACGGATTCACCTCCTGAGTCCCTGCATGGATAAAAATCAGCACTAGCACAACTGACTTCTGGGCATGTTTTAGCAAGCCAACCACCAACCCCAGGCCCCACCAGTTCTCAGGCAGAGCAGAAGCCCAAGAGCAACCACCTCCCGTTTACAAAGGACCAAGTGAGTGTGCTGAAGCCACAGGAACACACCTGAACCGCTATGGACTGCACGGCAAACGTTTGTACGGTCCCCATGCAGCAAAAACTCAGGGYAAACCTGCCAGCTCTGAGAGCAGCTTGGAGATGACTTCACACAMGCAGTACTGCTCCAGTCCTGCATGTATTCACTGGGGACAGCAACAGGGAGAAACAAACCAGGTGTAACAGGAAATCTCACCTGCTTCTTACAGCCAGTATTACTTAGCTTTATTCCATCTTTTTTTCCTCTTTTTCTTTCTTTTTTCCCGGTCCGAACATGCCCCGAGAAGGTATTTCAGGAGTAGAATTTCCCTGGAATTCCACCCGTGCTTACCGCAGCGCTCCTCTCCTAGAGACGCTCTAATTAGACRGGGCCAATAAGCCCTGTGTCAAACGGGCGCTTTCGCTGTGAATTACGTTTTCCAGACCGCAGGAAGCGGCTCCGTTGGGTCGGGCAGGACCAGCCCGGCGCGCTCTCACGCGGCCTGCTCGGGTGTCCCCGTCAGCACGCGGCTCCGCTCCCGCCGCAGCGATGCTGCGAGGCGCTGGTTGCTCCCTCTTGGCTCCTCCTTGGYGCCTCTGCCAAGCGGGTGCCCTTCGCGAACGGGTTTCCCCCTCCACGCCTTGCTGCACGTGGCGCCGTTTGTTTCTGCTCTGGCTGCTCCTCCTGGAACCCCTAGGATATTCTCCTGGCTGCAGGAGATGAAGAAGGACACGCATCGCATTAAGGTATCCTAGGACTCCACGTGGAAATCTTAGTCCTGTAGTCCTGTTTCCATGACCAGCTCCTGATTCCTTCACCTAGGGAACCCGCACCCTTTCTGCAAGCGTGAGGGGTGCTACCTGCGGTCACACCATTGCATTCCTTAGTGTCTTTCCCCACTCCATGATTCCAGAGCATGGCACCCTATGGGAGGTTACATGATGGGGCCCTCGCCCCACGCCAGGCCGCTGCAGCAGTCGCGTTCCCACGGRGCTCAATTCAACCCCAGCCTCTGCAGGTATCACGAGCATGGAGATGCATGAGACCACCAGCAACTGTTTTCTCTCAAAGACCTTGACCTGAAATATTAGTTTTTGCCCCTCAGAGAAGTTATGTCTTCTGCAGGATCACCTCAGAGGGACAAACAGGRGCTTGCTCCCACCACCTAGCCCAGCTGGCTGTAATTAAGTTTGTGCCCATATGATGCTGCAAAGCTCTCTTAGGCCCTTCATTGAGAAGCAAAGCTTCATTCATGTTTTCTCTAGCCTGTGAAATCCCCATTATTTCCAGAGAGATGAATACCAGTATATCCTAAAAACCAACCTRACAGATGGGAAGCAATATAATGAAGGGGCCTGACTTCTTACAGAATCTCAAGATTTCTCCTTGGGCCTCAGAAGAGCTGGAAAACAAGGTCAGTACAAATCATTTTGCATCCCAAAGCTGTTTAACGAAAGCATTCCTATGTTTACCAGACTGCTGCCTAGCCGTGCTCTTTCTGACATCTCTCTAATTGGAGAGCAAGAACTTCAGTGCAGCTACTCGATCCTGATTAGGATTTCTGGCCAGAAATCTAGGTCGGATTGAGTTTCACATTTGCTGGAATTTGACTTTTTCCACACTAAGAGTCTCCTCTCCAAGCGCTGCAYTTGAAAATAAATATTAGTAGTTAATGCCAAGCGTGAACCGTAACCCCCGGGGGGAATTCTTCCTCAAAGCTTAGATCCCTATCACGCGCACCTTCATGCCTGCACTTTGCACRCGCTGTCACCTGCGGACGCTGAGCGACCCCTCCGCGTTTCTGCCACGAGACGCGGGAGCTCAGCGCTAACAACCGCTCCCCAGCCCCATCCCATGCGCCCCCCACGCTCGCCGTGAGAAACAGAACTAGGATTTGCACCACGACCTCAGGCAAAGCGTAGTCACCAACCCAGACGTCTTCAGAGAACAACTCAATCTCTAGGTTTAGCCTGGGAACGCAGGGTCTAGAAACAGAAGTGTCTGAACGCTCTGAGCAAACAGCACAGAGAGCTACCACCCGCTTCAGTGGCTATTTCCCATGAAAATGACTTTAAATAGCAGCCTGCGTTCAGTACTCCGCARCAGAAAACATAGTTGTAATGTATTAATATGAGAGGACTTTGCTTTGATCCGAAGTGGCATCTTTACTCATCTCCAAATGGAGCGAGCGGCACGCTGCGTGCCGGATACCACCCAGATGAAACTTCCCTCCAGAGCGGGCTGAAGCGGCCGCTGACAGAGTTGGACTCCTCACCTCAGGGAAGGTGAAGTCTGATCAGCTGCCATGGGTTTGGAATTGCAAGAGCAACGACAGGGGACTCTGCGGAGCCCGTGGATGATTCGAACTTGCCAGCCTGCGACTCGGCAAGGAGAGCTCCAGCCGTCTGGGACGCGCTTCTGGGGACATCACCGTGCCAGAACCTGGAACGGGCAACGGGAACCTTCTGTGCTGCTTCCCTTGGGCTCACGATGCCTTTTCCTGTCGTGTCACCAAACGACGACAGCGACTCTGCGGGCTTTCCCTGCTGCTTTAAGGCTGTTGGAGCACGAGGGAGATGCTCTCCAGGCTGTGAAGGAAGCTCGTACCGAGGAGCTGAGTTTGCAAACTCGCTCCAGAGCCCCGTGGCACCGCTGTGTGCACCGGGAAGAACATTCCCGTGAGTCATCCATCACGCCGGCCTCCCCTCGCCGGCGCTGGGGGGCCGCGGCGCCCGGAGCAGACGCGCCCGCCCCGGCCCCGCTCGCCAGGCAGCTGAATCCGAGCGGCGCGCTCCGGCCCGTGGGGGTTTGTCAGGCATCCAGGTCGAGCGCGGCCGTGACCGCAGGAGCTCCCCTGCTGCGAGGGAAACGGGAGCCGCCGCTCACGCCAAGGCGGGGAGACGTTAACCCTCTGCTGCCGGCCTCCTTCCCACCCACGGGGAGACCAGGCTGCGATGGATTTCTGCTCGGGATGAGAAGGGAAGAGGCCCTTCCCCTGCACACACGCTAAGTGCTCACCGAAGGGACACCAAAGCTGCTGATGGAGGCAGAATCACCCCAAGAGGAGCACGCCACTGTCCACCTTTCCACAGCTTTTACTCCTGGTGTGCTCCTCTGCCTTCACCCCGAGATCCATCCAAGAGCAGGTGATGAACACATGCAGCTTGTCAGCAAGGGCACAACCGCTCCCATTCCCCCTCTGTGCTGACATTAAAACCTCCCAGCGGAGCAGGGAGTGAGGCCGAGCSCTGCAGACTCCAGCAGCGGGCTGGAGGGCATCGTGCCAGACGCGTGTGCCCGTGACGGCCGCAGCGGAGCCCGCGCGGGCAGCCCCCGCGCACTGCCCAGGCTCCCTCCACACGGAGGGACTCTCCCCCTTGCACGCCAGGAGGGACACTGCTGGCCACGTGCTCCTGTGTCTCCATAACCCCCCTGACGCCTTTTCTTCCTTCCACCCGCCAGTGCCACGTTTTYGTGTCGAGCCCCGAGCTCTCACGGGCAGTTCCCCCGTGCCCTGCAGGAGCATCTAGCAAGGGGGAGAGAGCATTTCAAGGGGAGACTATCAGCACCTTCCCCCAGCAGCATCGCTCTCCTCTGCTGTGGTGTCAGTATAAGCCTTCCCATACACCCCAGGTCTACCTTCTACATTCCACACGCCCCACCCATCTTACAGGGGTAAAATTTATTACTTGAAGTTATTTGTCTCTGAGACAGCTGCGTGAAGAGGGCTAAGGACGCCCTTATCCCTAACATCCTGGCGAAGACATGAAATTCACAGGGCAGAGCAAAATCCGCAGCCAAGRGAGCATCTGAAGGGCTGCAGATTGTGGCTTTCACTCCTACGGGCATCTTTGTTCCCTCAGCACAAAAAAACAGACTTGGAAGAAACCCCTCTTACTTCATAATCCATATTTACGTGTCTGGCTAACTTCAAATCTACAGAGGAGGACAAAAATCAGTTATTTTACATATTAGAAGGAAAAATGTGTTCAGGCCTATATTATGCAGGAAAATTCAGAGTCAAAACTAATTTCTTAGTGTTTTTAACAGCCTGATGAGGAAGAAAAACATAAAACAGACATTTAATCTGTAACCATGGATAAATATTTCTAGCTAACTTTTAAGCACCTCCTTTCAACTTATATTAAATGACTTTGAATGTGCCTGAATGCCTGAAGTTTATATTTTTCTAGCCGTATCATGTTTTCCTTTTTGTTTTATACATTATCAGATCTCACTGGTCATCCAAGTGCAGGACGTCCTTAATCTGTCTTGAAAGTGCTGTTCCAGAACAAGAGGAGAAGGACTACAATGATCACCTCAGGCTTTCTCCTATACATTCCTATACTTTCTCCTATACATTCCTATACTATAACCCAGAGGAGTAAAAAAATTATCTTTTTTTTTCCTCTGGAGAAATATTAAAATGTGAAGTTTCAAACTCTGGTCGCAGTGCTACCCGAGTATGCAAGGTGAAGCGTTGTAAATGCCTCCCCACTGCAAGCAGTTGCAAACATCTATCTATCTTCTGTGGCAGGACACCTCARCGCTCAGGGTTTGGGTTTGGTTCCGAGTCCCATAGCTTAATCACTCATGCACATTTTGGAAACATCCACCCAGTCTACACACACAAATTCCCCAGCATGGACATTTTCTTATCAAGGGATGGGGAGGTCTCACCTGGCCTGTTCCTATCCTTACCAGGGAGAAGGACGGGAGATTTGGGGCTGGTATTTCCACTTGCTGCGATGGGGAGCGGGTGACGCGTTCCTCTGGCAGCCTCCAATGGCAAATCCCTGTCTTCCGAAAGGCTTTCATGAATATCACCTCAGATGTGGTCCTGTTCTCTGCTCAAAGCGTTTGAACTTTAGAGGTTAAATCTCTCCCCGTCCTCCTTGCTCAGTTCCTGGCATTCCTTGGAGGCAAAATGGAGATACGAGTGAGAAGAAAGACACAGTTCTCCCTCCAGGAGTCTTCACAGCCTACAGAGAAAACCCTGTTCAAACCACTAGCAACAAAGGCAGCTCTTGAAGGGAAATCTTGTCCCCAGCCCTACTGGAGAATAACGTGGCAGAACAACTTGACAGGGCAAGAAGAAAATCAGGATCATCCCAGTTAAGATGGGACTGCTGACAGCTATTTTCTTCCCAGTTTTCATGGCTCTCAGCTACTGCTATACCAGAAACTTAGTCAAATACACTCTAYCATGCTGTTCAAAGTTACTTTTTCCAGCTTTTACAATAAATCAAGGGCATTAACAAACTGGCATAGAGGTAGCAATAAAGAATTATCCTGTATTTAAAATGCACCAATTTTCATGTAAGATTTATTAGACTATCTCTCTCTCTCTTTTTTTTTTTTTTTTTTAATTTTTACAGCCTAATTTCCAGCCAGCTCCGACTTATTCCAAGACTGCTCTTGCCAAAGGCTGAACKTCCCGACCACCTCCTGGCTGTGGCGGGACAGGGAGGGCCTGGGGCTCCTGGAGCGTGGGATCAGTCCCAGCACCCTGCCAGGGCACGTCGGCGTTTTCACAGCAACCCCACAGTGCTCCTCACAATGATGTTACAGGCACGGAAATACAGCCTGGAGCACTGCCCGCCAGGCACGGGGAGTAACTCCAAAACGCCCTTGTATAAAGGTGCCACCCATGCCCTGCGTGTGGGACAAGGACTAGTCGCCTTAGGTTACAGCAAGCCAGATACTCGTTCAACTCGAGGAAAATCCGTCCAGCAGCAAGGAGAGCAAAGCACAGGCAAGAGCAGGAGCTCCCTCGCTGGAAATGTCTAAGAGCAGGCTAAATAAACAACTCCTAGGGATACACAGAGAAAAGGGATTATGGGATCATGGGATCCTTCCGTCACAGGCAGGCAAGGATTTGGTGGGATTTCTCAGGACCACTCACCGCATTTTCTAAGAGTTGGGTAATCCTAAAACCACGAGGAACTTTCCCAACCTGGTCTGTGCTAGTTTCGTCTCTCCTTCTTCCAGCACAATATTGAGCRTGTGTGTGGATTTTGGTAGCCAGCCTGGATATGGTCCTGCATTCCAGGATGATCCAGCAGCTGCTCAGGGGTGAACTTAACCATTGAGGGCACTGTTTGAAACAACACTGAAAAGCAATTTCCAGCCAAAGGGGCTGTCTATCCACCCTTATTACTCTCTCCAAGTCGTGTGGTTCCAGGGCTCAAAGAGTTTATTGGTGCTCCTGGCCATGTTAGTCTGGGAAGTCTGAGCAAATTCTCCTACTGAGTTATGAGCCTCATTAGCTCTGCACACAGAACATCGCTCCTTGGAAAAACAAAAAGCCAGAGAAATAATAATAAAAAGAAATCCTCAATCTGGCCATTTCTGCTGCGAGGAAAAGTGTTTTCGTGATGATCTAACATCAGCTGCTAATAGCTGGGGAAATACTGTGCAGTTTGGACAAGCAGTGAGAGACACAGCCTTAGCTGCTGCRGGAGGATGAGGAACACTTCTCCTTCAGGACGACGGCAGCAGGTCAACRTCAAGGCTCGAGCCTCTGTATTTCAAACCAGGATAGCAAGCTGCTGCTTGAAACAAAATGTGACACGAATGGCTGAGGAGAGTCCTGACTTCTTTATATTTGCTTTTTGGTGAATTTTTGTAAACTTTATTGCAGACCACTTCCTGCATTCACAGAAAGCAACTTTGCTTGCTTAGTACCCCAATAAGTTTGCAGTACTGCTTCAAAGTGAGAGAACGGCCTCTAACCATTTCCTCCCCGATAAACGCAGCCGTCTGCTCAAAWGCAGCTATCAGAATTCAGCTGAAATCTCCCACCACCTCTTCAAGGGCTTTCTCCCCCACTGGAGAGCAATGCAGTGAGAACTCACATAATCARCCACTCACAGTACTCAACGATACAGACTTAGAGTAGATGGACTGCATCATTCCAAGCTCTAGCTCCTCAGCCCTCAGTTTCGATGCCAAATATTTTCCACCTGCTCCTCTAAACTTCTGTRTGAATATACAGAAGAGTCCCAATATGAAGTAGCTTTCAACAGCATATGGGAAATTAAGTTATTCCCATTTCAAAGCTGAGTTTGTGAGACCAAGAAAAACAGCWTGCTGACACTTGGAAATTGACGAGAAGAGTATTCCTGCATGCTCTTATGCTAGCAGAAGAAAGTGTATTAAGTAAATCTAACATGAACCAACTATTATTGCAGAATGARAGCTATTGTATTTTGCATTCACTTCACCAATTATTATGGATTTGCTTCTAAATATAGATGAGTCCTAAGGCTCTCGGAGGCAATGCTTACACTTTCATTGACTTTACTGGGTCAAACTCTTTAGAAAGGAGCTGAAGATCTGCACCCCAGAGCATTACCAGAGCTCTCCAAAAGCAGAAACTAGAGGCTGGAGTGGATGGAGACCTTCCCTGTGTGATGAACGGGTGCAAAGACCCATGTGCTTCAGAACCAGTCACATTCAAGTATCCCAGAAAAGCCCAGACTCAGCAAATGGAGTGGGAGACCTTCAACAGTCAGCATGGGAAGGAATCAGGATGGAGATGCTTTCCACCTCACCTCTCCACACAACTCCACGTTTCTGGGGTTTCCTTATGCTTGAGATTTACTCCTTAACGTGTCACTAGTGACTCTCAATTTAAGAGTATGAGCAGGAGAATTGTCTCACCCTTTCTCCTAAAGAAGGTGGGGAGCAGAAGCGTCAGCTCTGGCACCAACAGCTTTTATTYAACTTACTCATGGGTTAGAGTGTTCTCCCAAGATGTATGAGACCTAATTTCAGCCTCTGCCTGAAGACAATTAGATGCATCTCTCCTGCATCCTGAGAGAATGAAAACACCATTTGAGAGTAATTCACCCGATAGAAACTTACTATGCAGCCACCACTAGTCAGTGAGACTTGAAATTATCTGACAATAATAGATTGAGTCTAAGTACTCTTCTTACATACGTATTGCAACAAGTTTTGCACAACTCAAAGACAGGCTCACAACTCACTGGAGAGGCTCAAAACTGCCAGACAAAATGAGTGACGCCTTGGTGCCCAAATCCCTTAGATACTTTTGTACATCCCAGCCAGCAACGGTTACATAAATACCTGATAGAGGCTCTATGCACTGTCTAGTTCTTCTAGCATTAATGGTTTCCATTTTAACCATTTGTTTAACWGCAAGCGTTGAGGAGAATCTCCTTCAGACTTCATTCATACCTTCTTTAACCACTCAGTGAAGTCTTTCTTGACAGATGTGAGCTCCTCTCTTTCTACAAGGGAAAAATGCAACAGGATTTTATCTCCAAAGGGTTGCAGCCACATAATTGCACCTCCAAACAAACCCACCACATCAGTTGGTTTTCCCAAAATTGTCTGTTTCTTTTATGAGCAAGATGCTTAGTCTAAGTTAGARTTTTCATAGGTACCTGGACCTATACAGCCCCACCACTGCCTGAATCCTGGCTCCCAGGGAAGCATCACTGAATCCTTGGCGCATCCCCATATTTACGCCCAGCCCTTCCTGAATGGCTGAGACCATAAGGGAAGAGCCCTGGACTACTTCTGTGCCAACAGGAGCTTGGTAGAGTCCTCCTGGSTGTGGAGCATCTCATGGGGCCCCAAACCTTCTCTGTGCTCTCTGCCTGCTTGCAGCTCCCCCTCCAAAACCACACTGACCTGCACTACCAGCCCTCCCCAAGCTCTCGGGGAGCACAGACCCCCTCAGGACCCCTCCAGCCATGGGAGGGAGCATCGTGCTGCGTGTTCCCTTGAGCACGCTCAACACCTGCCTGGAGCTGCCACATGCCTGCCAGCACCTCTGCTGCACGGCAAGGCTGCTTCAAATCTCGCGGGGTGAAAACAGGAGTGCTCTAACCAACTGCTAACGTAAGAAACTGCCTCCGTTTGCAGACAGACTCCTTGATAACTACCTAGCATGGTTTAGTTGCAGGGTCCGTTCTGCACTTCATTCAGCCCAGCACAGCTGACAAAGCTTTCCTAGCTGTCAGAGCTGGGGTCTGGTATCTTCAATAAGCCACATCCCTTGGGCGTTGCTTCTCCAGGCTTCTCTAATTCAGGCATTCTCACGCTTGCTGACAGATGTGGGTCARCTCAGCTGACACCCCAACTTCATGGACACCGCTTTTGGGGAAGAAACTCTTCTGCTTACCTGTGAGAATCCAGCTTCAGCATGGAAATGAAATTACCGCTCATCTTTCGCCCCGATTAAATCTTTCCTCCCCACTAAACGCACAGGAGAGTGCAAACACACAGGTTGTGGAAATCCATAYTGCCTCTCTGCTACGTCAGTTTTTACCCTTGCCCTCTCCCCACTGTCTGGAGACGTAATACAGTTATTAGCACCGTGATCTTCTTCTAACCCCCTCAGCGTGTGATTTTTAACAATATTTGAGGGTTGCACCGCTCCCTCACAGCTCTCTAGTGACTCACTCAGCAGCTAGATGCCTCAGTTYCCCCTTCTTTTGCCATTGCTCCTGCTATGAGAAGGCACAGGGGACCGATCCRTTGGAAGCCAAAGGAAATCCCAGCGGAACGAGACTGCTCTGCTACCAGCCCCCGTACCAGCAGCAGCCTGGTGCTCACCCAGCCCTGCCATTAATGCCCTTGGTGCACGCGGACGCCGTCTCCGTCGCTCGGAAAGCCCCCCCGCGACTCGGCACCGCCGAGAGCCCTCGCGCGGGCGCCACGACAGCGAGAGCGGCGCGGGCCCCTTGCGTAGGGAGCGCCGCTTCTCCGCGCCGCAACACGCRAGGCCCTACTGCCCCTGCCCAAAGAGGATAATCCCAACTGGAGAACGCCTGAATTGGGCCAACCGTTCCTCTGCGGGGGGAAACATCCAAAGGAATCCTGCCTGACRGGCTGCCACCTGAAACCAGCATCGCTTCTCGACCTAAAAAGAGCCCTCTCCAGAAAGGCGTTTRAAGGAGGGGAGAGGAAGCCCTTTGTTTGGGAAGATTTCCCTTCTTTTTTTTTTTTAGGAAGTAAAATCACACAGATCTTTAACCAGCTGCCCAATGGGTAGAACAGCTGCTACGAGGGATTGCAGCAGGACGACCAGGAAAGGATAAATTCTTCACCATCTACCTGCATATCAAGAGAGTGTCCTAAAGTGCTTTCAAGACCATTGGAACAATACTTGAAGCCCTGAAACTGAAACATTTCAGAGCGAGTTCTGAGTTTCTCTTTTCCTCTCCACCTAGCAGAATTTACGTGCATCTGGAAACCACTGCATCACCAGAGCTTCATTTCCCCTTTTATTTCCTTGATAAGCTATCCAAACGGAAAGAACACACCAGATAACAGGCAATAATAAGAAATAAAAGCGAGCAGAAAGCAAAATAACAGGTATCAATTAGTTATTTGCTTGTCTGAGTTTTTTCCTTTTATAGTGAATGGATAAAAGGGAAGCAAGAAAGTTAAAAAAAAAATGTATGGCGTATTTTTTTTTTTATATATAGGCTTTTAAGAATACTTTGTGTTTSAGTCCTCATAGGAGGAAACAATGGTTCAAGCCAACCACAAATTATTCTGATATAACCTGCAAAATTGTTAGCCAAGATACTTTGATGAATGCTGGGTAATTAGCACGCCAGCAGCCCAAGGAGCCCAGCTCAGCTATCCCAACCCTTGTACACTCCGGCTGTAACGAGAGCCTCTGCTAGACACTCGGCCGGCTACTTCACCTCCTAGGTCCTGCAATAGCAGTTCTGTTTGGTACCACAGAGAAACACAAACCACTGGACCTGAGCAACTGTGAGGGCACYGGAGAGGTCTGTGCTGCGATGCCAGGACTTACCCGCTTCAGGGGACAACGTGGCCTGAGCAGATACGGGTTGAATCTGTGTCCTGTCCCCCCTGCGCAATGACCCTCTCCTGCTGTTGGATAGCACCAAGCCCAGTGTAAACTTCACCCAGAGTTTTCTCAACAGGAGAGTTTAAGTAGTCTAATGGCACTGCAAAGAGACAAGGAAAGGTTTATCTCCTATACTCGGCACCAGCCCTACTGTGACTCTAATGTTTCTAAATTATATGTTTCTAAATTATTATTGGAGGTAGATATAAATTTAGGTGGGAGGAAGGCAATGGGGTCAGTTTTTTCCATCAATTTTTTTTGTTGGTCAAGTTGTGGAATGGTCTCATCCATGTTAGAAACCCTTTTAAAGCAACACGGATCCTTGTTCACTGCCTGCCTCTCTGTGTGTGCAACAGTGTCTTAAAATAAAACGCAGCCATTATCAAAGGCGATTTCTTTCCTCTCGGGGCACAATGTGGGGCRTCCCCTCACTCTTCCCTTTCCCCAGTGCCTTTCATGCCACGGGGCTACGTCACTACCCCTTCTCAGCCAAGAGAGAAATTGTGCAGGGGGGTGAGTTAGCAAATCCCWCCCAACCTGCAGTGAGCGACCCTGGGCTAGTGACCACCCACGCTGGCTGGTCCACTTGGTGAAATCAGGCTGCTTTTCCCCTTTCTCCTCAGTTCACTCATGTCTGTGGGGAGAAGAAGGGAAAAAGGAGTCTCCACTGCTACTGCTACTGTCACTGTGCAGCTCAGGAGAGCTGCAAAACCCCAGCACTAACCCAACACCCTCCGGGGTGATCAARGGCATCCTGATCATCCCCCAGTCGGCGTTGCTGTAAGGGGAGGAAACCCAGCTTCCCACTCAGCCCAGGACGGGATCCAGGGCCCACTGGAGGCAGGACACGCGTGGGATGCTCCCACCCTCCGCGGTGTCTCCCTTGCAGCCCGTCCTTTGAGACTGGGCGCCTGCGTGTTCTGCCAGCTGCAGCCGGATGAACATCCTCGCCTTCTCCATTGCATTTGCCTGTGGGGAAAGCAGAGGCTAATCATTACCCGAGACAAAAGCCAGTCCAAAACACAGGCCTTACGGGTTAGGTTACGCAGCGGTTTATACTGAGCAACAGCCACCATCAGTAATTCATTTATTTCTATGAGAGCACCAAATTTTGTTCATCCTGTAGATGGTGCATCTAGATATTGCAAACCTACTCGTGACTAACAGTAATAACTTCCAGTTTTGCACAGGCACTGCTCAAACTGAACCCTTCTTTGCAGAGCCACTGGTCAGCAGCTAGTTTGATACCTGCCTAATGGGGCTAAAATGGGAGAGCACCAGAAGACCAGTCCCCGTTTGCAGAAGATAGGAGACCAAGCTACACACGAGGCCTGCTGTCAAGACTGTGGTCCTGCAGGGGTATGACAGTGACTCCTTCCAAGCCAGGTCCAATGTGCACTGGAAGGCCTCAGAAGGGGCCATGTTAAGGTGGATGTTCTCTTGGGACAATTTCATACTGATGAAGTAAAAAACTGCCCCTTGCCTAATTAAATATAGAAACAAAGGTACAAGTATTTCATAGCTAACCTAAGTTGCAATATCTTCCAACCCAAACCGTGASTAGATCACCTGATCAGGAGGGTCAAATATCGTAAGAGGAATAATCACACACGTGCCACTTCCTCTGCTCGTTCTGTTCACGAGATCGCTATCATGAGAGATCGTTCATGCCGTGCCRTTTCCTCCTCTTCTTACAATCTCTTTCACAAGAGGCATTTCTCAGAATTTCAACGCTTAATAATATGTTTGACCTTTTCGTTAGTCCAGCTGTTGGTGGGTTGTCACATTGAYGTCTCCCTTTTGGGTGGCACAAATKGCAARCCAGGTAGGAATGCGCGCAGTCACCAATTCACATGAGAAGTGCCTGTAAAGACCAGATTAGCTTACTCTGCAATTAGGTTTCAAAGAATTCAGGAGTCATTACAAATGAGAACATGTTGCCAACTTCTGTGTAACAGAAATGGTGCCAAATGTGTCAAAGCTCCTACAACTAAGTTTTGAGGGATTAAAAAATAACCCAAACTTTTGTCTTATTGATAGACTTGGAAAAGTTAAACAAAATAGTTCTATTTGTCACTGCAGATGTCTGAAATACGCCTCTTACTACCAGACCAGTATACAGGTAAGAGCAGCACCACCAAGTTTAATTAGAACCCCACCAGTTCTCACTTCACCTCTTTTGACAGTTCCCAACAAATTCGCATTAACAGTTTCTTTGCTTCTACCTCTGCTGCTGGCTTTCATTCTGTTCAACACCACCTTATCCAGGATCATCTGAATTTATCTGACAGCAGTATTTCATGCATTAGTGTATTAAAATGCTTTCCGGAAATCTACCTTTGGTTCTCCTTTGAAAYAGAATTTAAACTAGCCTAAACTGAGGTATGCTTATTGCTTCTATTAATATTGATTTATACTGATTAAGATGCTTATTTGGGAGTAAATAAAGYGAGTCAATTTTATTTGGAATACCTTAGCTTTTCATATCAACCTATTCCACTTGTGGTTGATTTTCTGTCTCTCCTTCCCTCACTCYTCCACGAAGATTTAATATTTGGTCCATTATTTTAATGAGGACAGCAGTGTAATTTATCTGATGGAAATTGTCTGCATCAACCCGAGTTTTCTTCCAAAGAACCTTTTCCAAATGGCGTGTGGCCTTCTCTGCACATCTCCCATGTTCTGCTTCTTTCTAGAACTTCTCAGCAMGCACAAGACGTCCCGAGAGGCACAGAAGGTACTGCCGTTGGTTAAACCGTCCTTCGGTGCAGGGCCCAAGGGAGGTCCACGTTTCGAGTGAGGCCACCACAGCCTTTGGCGCTGGATCTCTCCGGCCTCTGAGTGACACCCCAGATGCCCTGTGCAGCAGCAGCAGCAGGACTCCTTGTTTCGACCTCCACAAACCCCATCCTCACAGTCACTGTTTTGGCATATTCTAGCTCACTGTACCTCTCGGCATGTGCATACAGACCTCTAAATAAATATATATGGATGTGTGTKYGTATATACACACRCATGTATGTATGTGCATACACMCATTTGTGTATATACACACATAAAGGTGAACGCGTTCTTTCCATATGGAAACAAGACAGTGAGAAGAGCTGAGAAACAAAAAGGCCCCTGTTCCTCCCGGCTCCRAAACCCGCAGATGGATTCACACCACCCTATTTGATGTGCTAGCAGCTGGGGCAAGTCGGGGCCGTCGCCTGGCTCTCGTGGCTCTACAGCTACAAGGGTCTGTTATTCCCCAAACGCGTCTCCTCCGGGGCCACCCAGACCCGTTTCAAAACGCTCCCAGCTGCGGTCTGAGGCTTGCTCGCTCTGGGCCCGCAGATAAGAACTCTCGCAGGCCCCGCGRCCGGCGCCAACCAAAAAGGGAACTCGCCCCAATCTCGTCCGTGGGCGCGAGCAGGGCGCTCCGTTGCCCCGCACGGGCATCCTGTCCCCCAGCACTGCACTCACCTTTGCACCTCCGTCCTGCAGCGCATCGTCCCTTGGAGCTATTTTATTTTATTTTATTTTATTTTATTTTATTTTATTTTATATTTTTATTTTATTTTATTTTATATTTTTATTTTATTTTTATTTTTTTAAATTTAATTTAATTTAATTTAATTTAATTTAATTTTATTTTATTTTATTTTATTTTATTTTATTATTTTATATTATTTTATATTATTTTATTTTATATTTTTATTTTATTTTATTTTATTTTATTTTATTTTATTTTATTTTATTTTATTTTATTTTATTTTATATTTTATTTTACTTTTATTTTTTTCCTCTCTCCACTCTTGCCAAGTGACCTATCAGGTGGTGCCCTGTGGTATCATCCGGGTGGAGCAAGTGATCAGCAGTGAATGAATTATAAAATGGCAGGGAATAGGAAGAACTTGGGAGGTGACACGCAGGAGATCTGTGACACATGACTGCAACTCAATATGCCAGAACAGAGACTTACTGGCTTCTTACTGGCAAAACAGGCATCGCTCTTCCTCTCCCTCTATGAACGGATGCCCGGAAAAATAAGAGATGACATGGGAAAATTGTTCATGGGAAGCAGTGCGTGGAATGGTGACACATCATACAATTAACAGAGGTAATGATGGTTAAGTGCAAGAATGTGAAAGGCCATGTAAGTACACGCATTAATTGATTTAGTTAATTGATTTAATTGGCTTGTTCTGCCATTTCCCCAAAGCAGAACCTGGTGACAACCCTTGCCATTGGGTTCCATCCCCGCTCACCTCCTGGGAGGTAGAAAGTGAACCAAGCGTCTCTTCAGTTGCCTCACTGGCAGCTCTTAAATTCATCCTTTAAACAGGTTTTGGGAGGAAGGGGAAACCTGYATGTTAGTCCTACTCCATAATCATGTCTTTAGCTCCTCTTTGCCTGGCTTCCACCCAGCTGTCTATCCAGGACAGAYTGGAGTCCTGCAGTTTAATACTGCCACAATTCTTACACTGCCAGACCATCCAGTGACAATATATTGTGTCACCTCTATCATTCTGCAGCATTTATTTTCCTGTATATTCAAAAAAGAGGATTTTATGAGTCACTCTTACCCATGCCTTGCAGAACTCAGGCATTCATAAAAATTACTATTCAGGTAGGAAATCGGGCTGAACTCTGCTTACACAGACCTACATACACAGTGTCTCTCAAAGAAACTATCAGTTTCAAAATCAGTATGTTCCAGCTGATAAAAACCATTTTGATTGATAATCGTTCACTGGAAAATGGCTTCAGAGCACCAACCTAGTTCCAAACAGACTAACAAACAAGCAGGCCTTGGCTGTATCTGCCAGTGGCCTAAGTTTAAACTCAAAGTCAAGAGTCTATCATTGTCCCAATGACYTGAATCCAGTTTTTACCTATTTTTGAGGCTCAATGGGTGAGCAGTAGAGGATCGCTGTTTGCTAAAATACTGATTTCATAGAAATTGCCTTGGATAGGGATTTGTGAATTCATTTTTTCTTTTTTTTTCTTTCTTTTTTTTTTAAATTAGGCTAAGAGAACAAGGTGGCAAGCATCAGATTGTATTATCAATGTTCTTTTGCTTGTTAAAAATGCCTCAAAGCCGACAATTTCTATGAACTAAATTACATTCTCAAAAGCACTCTCCRCAGATAATTTATCAGCTGATTAAGAATGGAGATTTCTATCCTGGTCACACATGCGTGGAGAACCTGAAGAGTTTTTCCACAGTTTTTAAGCAAAATAAAACATTATTCATGGACCAAGTTTCCCCACCTCCTCCCAAATCCTTACAGCTCTGCTGAAAGCRGAAAGTTTAATGGGTCAAGAGAATGGTTATGGCTGATGCTGCAAGACCAGAGATAAGGCATCAGGCCGTTAGAAGGGAAAGCATTTTATCTAGAAGAACAGGCCTGACTTTCGCTCCATCTAGATAAGCACRAGAGCTTCTCTACACGGGGAAATAGCCCAAAATCGAATATCCTCACCTAAAAGCCTCCCTAAGTGCAGACCTGAGGCTTTGCACTAAGCAAATGGACTTTTTGGTCCATCTTGGTAAGGGTTAAGCCAAGTGGAGTAAGGCTTGCACAACGGCAAGTCAGAGGATGGGCAAAGGACTCAAGGTAAAACTGTGTCGGGGTCTTCCATGTTGCCATTCCACCTAGCTCAGAACTACACAAATCCRCCTCAAATAACAGCCAAGGGGTTCTGGTTAACAGCGTGGGTCTCGAGGARGTCTTGGCAACACGGCACTCCATGCAGTGCACGGGCCGTATTGCCTTCACCCRAATTTGGCAGGACAGCAGGGACAGAGATCATTAACAAGACCAGCAGTTCAACACGAAGCAGAATTAACCAGCTAGYGATGTCATCTTCAAAACCTTTCCTTCCTTCAGAGCTTGATTTTCTTTTATAACTGAGTCTACATTAAACACAAAGTCCTTCACCTTTCATCCGTTACATAAAGCTGTCTCCTAAGAGCAGCTGAAGTGYCTTGGACAGGGTGTATCACACCAGTGTCATCTTCAAAACTTACATTCCAGCAGATAGGACCATCACAAAAATGGTGTTCTATCAATACTGCTGTYGCTTTCGCCCCCTCCAGAGCAAACAAAATCCATGTCCACCTATTAACTGGTTTCCAGTGCAGTTTTGTACCTGAGAGTTTTCAGCAGGAACTGCAAATAGGGCATCCTACRGCTACAGCTTTGCTTGCAGGATCCTGTTTAGATCCCGTTTTAGATCTCAAGCCTCAGCCTCCATCCTTACCCTATTAACTCTCTCAGCAGTGATATCTGTCCCTGTAGTCCCCTGATAGGTTGTCACTTAATATACTTTTCCTGCATTTTTATCTGAGGTTGATGATTGACATTATTAAAACATCTATTTGATATATAACAGTATGTAGAGATATGTAGAGATATCCTAGTAAATATATATTCCACACTTTCCATATTACACCTGTCAAAATGGTTGTGTGTGGCCACCAGTTTTGTGTACGTGGCATAAAACACCCAAATCTTAAATCCCATACAACCAAGTAATAGATACTAGCCATAACTTCAGGCAGACCGCCTRTACATGCCCTGGACTATATGTCTGAAGAATAAACATCTGCAGGCACTATACACTTTGTCCACATCTCTGGACTTCTCCAGAGTATATGTAAATGAAATGTAGCCTGGACTGACATCTAGAAGCTAAGTAGTGCTAACCCAGGCCAAAGTGATCTAAAACCAGCACATTTTGGCAGTTACTACAGATACCATCAGAACACGTACATATGCACATTGTGCATCTCTGCGAGCAAATGCAGCAAGATAGAGTTCCTGAGAAGAGCAGCCCAAAGAACATATCTCATGAAGATACTGGGACAAGCATTCAAATGGTATAAACCAGCTCAGCCCCATGAAGGCCTCCCAAGCTATGCAGACCTGCAGCAGCTGGGAATCTAGTCCTTCGCCTCATCCACAAGAACTTCCGAACCCCAAAGATGGCTTTATACAAGAGCTTATATCCCATAAAACTTCTGAACTTCGGGAAAAGGGTTTTGGAGCATTAAGTCTCGGAGGCTTTGGAGGAGCCACTGACAGTAGGCTGCAAAAACGCCTCATCACAGTTTGGGTAAGAACATAGTTTGTTTCAGACACGTCTACTCTGACTACGATCATGGAACTGAAAACAGCTTGACACCTTTGCTCAAAGTCCAATAGCGACTGGAGCGCTCTCTTTTTTACATCGTTCTGGTTCCTTCACCATCATGAATCACATTGGGAGGCAATATTTTCTGTTTGTATGCCTAAGTCAGTTATCGAGAGACGAGAGACAGCCCTTGGCAGACTACCATAGGAGATGAATTTGAAAACGATGGCTAGCCAGTTTTTGCTCCTATCTGATAAAAACTAATCAGCTACAGAAACAAATTCTGCACATTTAAAAGAGAGGGGAAAAAAAAAATCTTTGAGCTTCAAGCAAGATTTTCTTTTTCCTGCCACACTGGAGGCTGCTTTGAATACTTTATTTTAGTGAGGAATAAAAGTCTCTGTTCTGACAGATTGCAGTGTTCTCTACCCTGAAGACAGATCAATATTACGGATCACAAATGAAATAGTCAGAAGGATTGAAAACAGGATTTACAACTGAATAGCTACCACACCTACACGAAAATAACAATTTACATTCCTTACCACACCCTATAAACTACACACAGCCAGCCTTAAACTGGGAAAGTAACAAAAATAATGGGAAAGAGCAGCCAATGAATATCTTGACATTATTTGAACTGATATGAAAACAGGAGCTGAGGGGAGAGAAGGATTTCCTCCTAAAACCAAACAAAACAACCCAGAAGCCCTTGGAGGGTTTAGATTTTCAGTCGCTCTTGTTGRGAGAAAAATCCCCCAATCCCCCCAGATCTATGAAAAATAGATACTTTCAATAGAGAATGCATTCACTGAAAACCTTTTTTTTGACAGAATATTTTCATCCACACTTAGATGCTGTGCAAGAAAAGTTTTTTGCCAGGAATAAAAATAGGGAATTGTTTCAAACTCGCAAGTGCTCATTTGACAGGGTTAAGGACTTTTCCTGGCCTGTTGGAAAAGTCCCTCAGTCCCAGGAATGGCCTGGTTGTGGCAACAGCTCAGAAGGGATAGAGGTTCACGATTTGTGTGGGAGTCTTGAATAATCTGTTCCTATTTTAAAGCGAACATGGGTGGTAACATGGAATTACAGAGTGTGGAGGCGGGCTGGCGTGCAAGGATTAATGAAAAATAATGAGATAATTTTGAGCATTTAAATAGTTTCATTAGAAGGGCTGGATTTCTCTGCCACCAGAAACCTCTGGTAAATGTTGTATTCTGGGCCTCCCTCCGTAATCTCTGCAGCAGGAATTAGTAGGACACACAGGTTGTTTCGCAAGTAGGTCCATTTGTAAAGAGTTTTCGTTCTTAAGTCTTAAATTTTAAGCAACCAAAGTACTTACAGGGTAATCCTTTCAACTCGTGTTTCATCGTATCCAGGAGTCACTGTGGCTCGCAAGGTACTCTGCTGTGAAAAAAATAAACAGGGATAATTGCACGCTGGAAATTATGACATGCTTATATGCTACACCAGAAAGAGACAAAAATAAGTACTGAAGGGCCRAAGGGTAATGCTGGGTTTTATTGAGGACTAACTACATTAGAATTGACAAAAAAAAAAAGAGAAAAAGAAAAAAAAACTAAGCACGTTCAAATTGCAATCCAAGCAACAGTTATTTTTAGTCTCTCAATTATTGTGTGTTTCATAATGTGATTTTGAGGGCTTGGCATTCCCTTACATTAAAAGAATTCTGTTCTATACTCTGTGGTGTCTTAGTGGAAAATGATTCGTTGGAGATCTGGGATTTCACGTTTGAGAATAGAGATGGAGAAGTATTTAGATTCAGCACTTTTTAAAAACCAGAACCTCGCAGTCAGAAGAAGCTCTACAGATTTGTTGGATGCATTGCACAGAAACAAAAATATTCGAGCTGTAGAGGTGAAAGCCAGGGACCAATACTTAATATTTATTAACTGGGAAAATGACATGGTGTTATGAAAGATGCATTCATTTGGGATGATTGCTAGAAAACCTCGTTTCTCAAGACTGGAATTCTAATCCCTTCACTAACCTCTGAAGTAGCATGTGCATCTAAGAGAACCCTTTTAGGAAGATCTTGAATCAGCTGCCTCTGTTGTTATTCTCTATTCTCCTAAAATGATCAGCTCTCTTTTAAAGAAAGCAACTTGTCAAAATGCTGCTCCAAATCCTGCTTTTGCCTTCATTCTCTTCTGATGACAACATGAATTTCAGCTTACTTCCAATGTGCTGGACGTAAGTGCAACAAGTCAGTCAGAAATACTTCACAATGAAGGGTAATGTTGCAGTTTTAAATATCAACAGTGACTACATCCTTTGAATCAGCATAGGACACACAGATTTATGAAATATTTTGAAACCAGCCTCCTCCTATATCAAATTAAGGCTTGCTTATGGTAGAATGTACAGACACCGATCATAGAATAATGTTTAAATCTCTTCTTTTTCTCTATTCATTCAAAGCAGGAAAAGGCTGTAGAGCAGTAAGCTGCAGAAATGAGCAAAGRCTGTAGTAGTGTAAGAATTTCCCAATAAATGTAATGCAGGGAAAGGATTAGGCATGATTTCCTACTGCCTAAATAAAGCACGACGGCTGAGGTCAACCTGCCCTTTGCTTTCAGCTGTTGACAGAGTGATCTTGAGAAAAAGGCAATGGTTGGCCACCGAATGACTCTCAGAAAGACATTTTATGCAAGTACGAACAACACAGTGCCCCTGAATCAGGGCCAGGAGATTTCTAGGACTCTCCTTTCCTTAACAACCTAAGAGCAGGCCCAGAAGCTTGTTCCTGCAGACAAATGATTCAGTAGCCTCAGAGATCAGCATCCACACAACTTTGACCCCTAATTTCTCCTCATGTCTTCCTGGAACCTAACCTGATGAGTCTAAAGTTGATGGAAAGACCATCACTGACCAGAGTGAGTTTCAGGGCAGGAGCTCAAGCGGGTCAAGCCAACCTTTTCCGTCTTAAAACGGCACAGTGTGATCTCTCATCTACACATTTAAATTCAGACTCTTACATTACCTGAATCTTGCAACKTTCAGAAGCAAAGCTACTAAACTGGCAACCGTGAGTGATCAAAAACAGGAGAAATTCTGCTCATCAGACAGAAGCATTCGTGAGGGTGACAGAGCCMTTAAACAGGCTGCCCAGAGAGGCTGGGGAGTCTCCTCATCTGGAGATCTTCCAAACCCACCTGGATGCCACGCTGTGCCACATGCTCTASGTGACCCTGCGTGTGCAGGGGGGTTGGACTAGATGACMTCTAGAGGTCCCTTCCAACCTGAAGCATTCTGTGATTCTCTGAGACAACATAGCTCAAGCACAGCTTAAAGGAAGATGGAGTTTTCTTCGGATGACATCTGTAGTGATTTCCATTCTGATGTCAACAACGGACATTTTTAATAAAGGGAGAGGCTAGTTAGTCTTTAAACAACAGTTTACAAGAGATTTTTAAAAGAAACAACAAACAACTTATGAAGCTTCATGAGATCCTCCTTTTATTCAGAAGAGTTTTTACCACGAATGCTACCAGACTGATAGCYGTGTTACAAAAGAACAAACAGGTTAGGCAATGGGAACTCCCCAATGGATCCAAACTGGGAAGATCACCTCTGGATACTACAGAGAGGATCTCAGCCAGAACCCTACGCTGAGGGAAGGTGTTCAAAGTACCTGCTTACGTGGTCTGAGGGCCTTCCATAAAACATTAGGCCTCGGGCCACTAAATCATTTCARAACCATGGCAGGTCCCACACGGCAGCTCAATGACGCCACCGTTCTGAATGAAGGCTCTTAGAAGGAACTCGCGCTTAGAAACGTTATGTGCTGGAACTAAYAAAAAGAGTATCGTCAGCTTAGATGGGTATTAACGTCAACCCGGGCCCAGTTCACCAGTTTCACAATAGTCTCTCTAGTTATTCACCAGGATTTGTTATCAGGTAGAAGTGTGATCCCTTGAGGTGTCAACTGCAAGAAAGAAAACGTAAGCATACACCAACGTTCCCAGAAACCTTAACTGGAAAACCCTTTCATGTCAGAAGTTTATTTTTATTGGTAAAATATTAAATAATATACAGAATTAAAAACTGCACTTACACTTCTGAGAAGAAATAACTCTTGGACAAATTATATGCTTGTTCCTGAGATTCCCTACATTTATTCCAGTAGCTGTGCACTCAAGACAGTACAAACCTTTATAATATAATCCTTTTCACAAAGTATTACAAAGTTTCTGCAGCTTCTTTTATTTATACACACACACACACACGGACTCGCACTCTCACGTGGCTGTACAACACTCACACACGCACGGAGTACACGCATACAGACGCGCAACCAAAGGTCTGCATGGATGCTAAGAGAAAGAAAACAAGTCCCATAGTTCAGTCTAGAGCGGCAAAACTCTTCAGCAGGGGGATGCAGGTTCCACTGGGGTTGCTCACATGCACCAMTGTTAGCATCGTTGCTCCTGAACGTGTTTTGTAAGAGCCTGTTCCAAAGCCCATGTAAAGCAATGGGGCAACTCCCAGTGTCTTCACTCTGCTGTGGAACAGACCCTGACCTTATTATGTTTTAGGATTCCTCAATTTGAGGTCACATCGTGTACTGCAGAGCTCACAATCGGAGGCTGGGAGAAAACTGGTCRCTCGCCTGGTTTGCTTTGCAAAAACGACCCGCGTCGCATTGGGCACTAAAGCAGGCCAGGGTGCAACGCCACGCGGGTCACCGCAGGCGGGTCAGGCCTGGAATGACGTTCACCTGTGTTTTACCATGATCCCACTGCTTCAACAAGGTCCCTGTTGCTGGGTGGACCTGAACAACCTGCAGGAGGTTATCAGGATTTGGCCCTAGGAGTGTGAAGTCATGGGTGGGCAACAGTCACCCAAATGTATTTTTTTTCTTCTGGAACTCAAACACAGGGTCTGGGAAATAATTTTGGCAATCAGTCAGAATGGGATACAGTCTCCTCACCTTGCTTGTTATTATTAAAAAGAAGTATCTTAAATACAAATTTAAAAGACAAAAGTGGCTACTGTGCATGCGCAGTAACTGCCTTTCAAAGAAATCTCAATGGGATTTTTTTTATTACGTACCTACATACATATTTACAGAACAGAGGATTCAGTCTACCGGGGAAAAAAGGCATTAAAAATACACTATATATAAATATGTATGATATGTAAAACGAGTCCCATCTAAACTTATATAAGACAAGGACAACTCTAAAGAAGCTTTTCTGGTCTCTCAGGTAGATAAAGGACAGGAGTCCTGTAATTCTTACGCAGGCAAATCTCTCCCATTAGAGTAAATGGAAGTTCTGCCCTAGCTAAGAGATTAGGCCTAATCCAAAATCCATCAAAGCCAATGAGAATCTCCACTGAGGGGGTTTTGGATCAGACCAAAAGAGCTTTTTATTTTTTGTTATTTTTAATAAACATTGATATTAAGTGCTTTTCTTAAGAGGAAAAAAAGAGAAAGCTGCAATTATAAAATAAAGAAACAGACAAGAACACATTTGCCTGTAGTTCCTACCACCAGATGTGTTTCAATGTCGCATAAAAGCAGGAGTCGAGGAATGGGCTTTAGCCTTAACTCAAACTCACAGTTTCTAACCTTTTGCCAGCCACAATCTTAATTTACGTAGTTACTTGAATCTTATCTTTGAATGTATTTAAGATAGAGCATTTTGCTTCACTGATTTGTGTTGACCGAGGAAAGAAAAAAGAAACCACTGGACATTACTAAGACGTCAGGGAAAGTATTGCACTTGAACAGAAAAGTAACCAAAAAAGGTGGGTTTCTTGGTGACTTTTTTTTTTTTAAAAAAAAGCCTAATATAAGCAATCATCCATGTCTGCGATGAGCGTGTTTAGAAAGGAAGATCCAAGAATGAAGCATAAGAAGCAAATCTGGGGTTGGCAACCCCCACCCTGGAATACAACAGTAGTAAAAYTTCTTTTAAAGCATTTTCTTGCAACAAGAAAAAAAAAAACTATATGACTTTTTTACTTTACAATTTTAAATCTTTCTAAACAATTGCATTAAAAGTTACCAGCTTCTCATAAAAAGATATACATTTTAGGGAAAAAAAAAATTACAACCCGAAAATAAAACCAACTAAAAAGGAAGGCAAATATACAGAATTATAAGTACACTGCTGTGGAGTCATCTCTGAAGGTACCCTAGATCTTTAAAGTGTTACAAAGATTATGTACCTTAATATTTTTTTTTTCTCTCAAATCGACTACCTCTTTTTTTTCTTTTTTTTTCCTGTTTTTAATATAAAACTACACTCGAGTACAAAAATATGTAAACAGACTGTACAGCCCATGAACGACGACAACAGAACAACAACGAAACGACGRCCACAAACCCTAGACAGCCCAAAGCGAGATAAGGGAGATAAGAGCAGACCCAGCCTTAAAGCTCCGAGGAGGGCAGACGGGGCCGCGAGGAGGAGCGCACGCCGAGGCGCCCGGGCTCGGGGGACGCCTGCCATTCCCCCCAGGACCATCACAGTTGGAGGAGGCAGCGCCGAGCCCTTCCCTCGCCGCGGCGGGTGCCGAAGCGAGCGGCCCTTCGCCGTAAGCAGCGCCCYGTCCCAGTTAAGTGCATAGTCGGGGCCGCGGCGCCCTCGCCCCCCGCGAGACGCCTCGCTCGGGCGGCGTCCCTTGAGGTATAATTCAGCGGCCCGACCCGCGGCAGCGGCCCTGGCCGTGGCTGGAGGCTCCGGGATTCCCAAAATGGACCGAGGCCACGAGCGCTGGCGCACGCCGCGGGAAGGGGTTAAGGCTGACGCGCCGGTGGGAGCCCCCCGGCTTCGCCACAGCACCTCGCGAGCGACTCGGAACCACCAGGACTGAAGGAGAAGTTGCTGTGCTTTACGAACCAGCAAGTAAGGCCCTCGTCTAACGAGTAGGAGCAATAATTGAGCATGAGCTGCGCTGTCACGCTCCCGCGCGTGCCCACATCACACCCAAGGGATGTCGTGAGGGTAACCGTGCGCTCCGAGACCCAAAAGCAACACGTACCCCCGGTGAGGAAACGGCGCCCGCCTTCAGCGAGCTGCGGGTCAACCCTAACGCGGGACACAAAACACAGCTGCCCTCCAGCCTTCATCCCCCTCCTCATCATTAAGCCTTTAACGTCCTTCACATCCTGCTAGGAAACACACCACAGTCTTCTTGCAACCGTCTCAAATAACCTTAGATTTTGCTACAGCAATGTCAGACTTTGCTCAAAGGGAGACGGCCATTTCTGTGCGTGGACTGATCAGGTGCCATGATTTGTACTGCAAAGGGAAAGCTCAGCACGAAGGAGAGCACGGCCAGGACGCTCCCACCCACGGGAGCCTCCCGGAAAGTGAACTGGGATAACAGGAAAGCTGCTCCGCGGGAAGCCCAGCAGCAAAGCGGGGCAGATTAAATAAGTGCCATTTTTATTGCCCTCTTGGCCTACTATCCTGCCTGCAGCATGGGGAAATGCCAGCACGTTACCTCCTCGCGCCTGTCCCGCGTTCCCTCCGGAGCCTCGCTGCAGGAGGAGGACAGCAATCACACGCTTCCTGGCACGGCTGCCTTAGGCTACAACAGAAACAAGTAACATTCTTCCGGGCCTATACTTCAGGAGATATATGTATATAAACATATAGAGGGAGATTTGCTTGGAAGCAAATTCTGCCTCTTTTCTACCTCTTTCCCTGCTTTGCCCTCCCTCATCCTCAAGGTGTGCCAGGACCTGGCTGGCTGGGGCTGGCCACTAGGAATCCCAGCCCTGCGGAGCTGAGCAGCAGCATTCCCGGCAGGAGAAGCAGCACAGGGGCCTGGGACACTGCACCCATATAGAGTGTGTAAGTAGCTGTGAAAGGAGGTCATCAGCCCATCAGGCAAGTACCAAAACACTACGGCACTTTACAGCAAAGCAGGCCAGCAAACAAAACCCAATGTCTGACAGCGAGTCCTTCCTGGCCTGAGACACAAACGCGTTCCCTGATACCTTCTCTGGGTGGTTTCTCTCCTCTCTTGCCCACTGAGCAGCGCAGCAGCAGTATCAGAGTCCCAGCGCCCAGGAGCTGWGCTCTTTCTCCAGCTGCAAGCACCCTTTTGCCAGCCAAGTCTGCTCCTGTTCCTGAACGAGAAGTCAAACACACAGCAAAGAGCATTTCCAAGTGTGCTTTACTCGAGGGTGCAAAGGATAAGAGAAGAGGAATTCCCTGCCATGATGCTCTAGAGGGTACGGTGCAGCCGGGGGCTCTTGCAACAAGTCTCGGCAAGGGGCACACGGATGGGGCTGGGACCAGCTCCGAGAGCAGCTCTAGCTGGATAGTTCAAAAGCACTTTGCCTGGGTCGTTTTGAGCCCTTTCCACTCTTAAAGTCAACTCACTCCAGSAAATCCCTTGGCTGAATACCTAAGCCAGTCTCCTCTCCCAAAGAGGGTGCAGAAAGGAAGGGGGAGCTGCCTCGCTATGCCATTCAAGCAGGGATTTTTACTTTGGGTTGGTTGGTTTTTGTTCTGCATTCTGAAAGGGTACGGTAAGATACCGTGAATGACATCCCAAGCTTTCAAAATGCATTTGAAAAAGGCACATATACAATAAAGCATATATATTAACAATACCATACCATACATATAAATATACTTTCTCAAGATCCCCAGCTGCTCTTGACTGCAGGTCATTACTAGCATCTGGTTTTGTTCTTTAAACAACTGTAAACCAAGGTAGGATGCAAACTGCATCACAGCCCATTTGATCTCACTTCTCCCAAACTGCCATACTGAGTTTAGGCTGCTCAGGTAACAGTGCAAGCTCCCCTCTCCCCCATCATTAAAAGACACAGCAAGGGCTGCAAYGAAAGAGCATTAAACAGCGAAGGAACTGTATTACCACCACTGTCCTTGGCTGAAATAAGCACCTCTCCAGCTCCAAAGCCCCTTTCTGGAGGAAGGGGTGTCTACTCTTCTCTCACCGTGGCTTCTTTCCAGGGGCTGTTTTTCAAACACAACAAGGCCAGCACAGGACTTAGATGACAGTAATAATGCCCTATTAAAGGCCAGCTCCGAAGGATCTGGTTTAATTCCTGACCGATGCTCCAAATTGAGRAAAGCCTCTGTTAACGGAAGGAAATATGCAAAATCTTGAAGTTGAGAATTTTTTACTATATGCATTTATTTCCCTGTGGCTATTTTGCGAGCTGTGCCCTCAGGCTGTAAAAATCATTAAAAATACCAGGCTGATTTACAAATTTAGTTAGATTTTTCCTCTCTAATAAAGACCAATAAAAGTTCATGCCTAGACACCTTTCACATCACTTCATAGACGGAAGCACTTTTTAAGGAGAATAAAATTGTTTCAATCCCATAAATTACTGAGCAAAATGCTGGCTTTACTGAAAAATCCTATATATTTGATGTGCATTCCTAACTGATTGCAAAGAGAGGTGGCTGTAAAATTCATTGGCCATAGCAGCAGATATATAGATAATGCCCTTTGCTCCAAGAATATGGATCATATCAAGAGCAGAATAAGCAATCACACTTCTATTTAAATTAATAGGCTTCTACTAATTTAAACTGAGTCAGAATCTTGCCATTTTTTWATGTAAAATGAAGTGAAAGGATTTACTGGCAGGGATGTTTGCAGAAATGGCTTTTTTTTAAATGAAAATGGGGAATGCTCACAGGAASCCAATTCTAAATTTGCAAATGTATGTTTTTAACTGGAAATCTGATTCCAAGAATTCGAGARAGTCCAATAAAAATCAGCCAGGTTCGCTTTCAAACACCAGATACTTAGAACAAATGCATCTCCAGGCCAAGGATTATCTGCTAAAATTCTCAGTACACTTTGAATGACTAATGAATTTGACAAAACTCAAGAGCTTTTCTTAGAAATCTACAGAGGGCACGCAAGAAAAAAATTTCTCTGAGGCCCCAGTTGTGCACATTTCTGTACAGGAGCAAGCTGATGTATGCAAAGCTCTCCAATAAATTCTCCTACATCAATCAGGCCTCCAACTTAAGAGCTAGGACCGTCCGTCTTATTCAACTGCTCCCTCTCCACCGCAATACCAAGTAGGAATCAAACACTAAGAGAAATGTGGGCACAAACCTTGGTTCAGAACTTAAGAGGAGTTTAACCTCTCCCCCTTCCCTAGGTCTAGGATAAAAACCTTCAATGAGGTTTCAAATCGGATGACAAAAATGAAGGTAGCACCTCTGCTTCCTGCYCGCCAAGGAATGCAGCTTTTGGATGATGGTGACTAAAGCGTGGAGCCGGTGCGAGAGCAGGAATCTGCCCACGACCTCCCCGGGGCTCTGCCTGGGGTACTGGCGAATGGCACTGGGCACCTAAAGCTCCGGCAGAGCTTAGTGATGCTCAAGCCCAGCATCTTTCCCTTCGCATGTTGCTCTTAAAAAGACACTGCTGCCCCAGCAGAATTCACCACCACTTTTCTTAGTGCTGCTCTGGAAAGGCCAGTCTGTGGGTTTCCAAACGCAGGATGATGCAGGACACGGCCAACCTTCATAGTCGGAGGGAATCAGCCAGAGTGAAAGCGATGCCCTCCAGCATCTCCCGTTTATCCTCTGAACAAACTCCTTTGCACCAAGCACAAGAAACCCAGAACGGGTTGGAGGAGGCAGCGCTTCGTTGGCCTGAACTTCCTCTATATTCCCATGAAGAAGAAAGGGAGGGAGGACCCAATGACATTAGGAACAATGTTGGGAATAGGTCTTTAAATCTGTCTCTCCAAGGCCCATATATTCCCAGCCTTGATAGCTCTTAGATTACACAAGATGACATTTCTCTCCATATTGTATTATAATTAATAGGCTACTGCAAGACTTTACCAGCTCCTACTTAATAGCATTTCAGTGCTGGGAAGCAGTCATCAGGTAATCTGGCCATGATCTACTGTATCCTTTCTAAACCCAGGTTCTAGCTGCCAAGAATGTCACCATAAAAAGATTTCAATCAATACCACTCAGCTCCTGCTTTCAAATGCTCCAGGTCTAGGAAGAGAAGAAGAAAAAAACCCCAGCACCCTCAAAACGAACAGCAAACTGGCATGTGCACAGAGCACGCAGATTGAAGGGAGCAGATGGGAAATCATTATGGCCTGATCTTCCTCTCTTTCCTACGCTTCTCTAACGTCGTGCTTTTCATAAGGTCTCACGGAGCAGAGGGAGACTGCCTGCACGGAAGGGGTTAAGCCCACATGCAGATCTTTCCATTCTTAAGCTGTGGTCTTGTTGCCAAACAGAAACAATTCCATAGCGACTGGTACAAACAGTTGGCCTTCAGTGGCAATCTGTCGCACAGGTTTAAGCCCAGTTTTTAGTGATGCAACCTGCTGGCTGGTTGCTGGATCCGTTATTTATTGGGAGAGAAAGAGAGGAAGCAAAATAGCATTTTTTTTTTCTTGTCCAGTCTCTAGTTCAAGAAATTGCTCTGGAATTTATTTTTTGTTTGTTTTCTCTACAGTGAAGTTAATAAATTACGAATAAAGATTATATCTATAAATCCAAATTAAAGCACAGCATCTGTATCTCATATATCACTTTGTAACGAAGTTGGGGAGATTGTATGCAATCTGTTTGTTTGAAGGGCTTGCATGCTCTCCAAGAGCCAAGGGTATCCAGCAAAATCCACACTTCCACCCCTAAATTAAAGCAGAATTGATGATTTAAAAACAAAAGGAAGTCACTGCATCAGCAAACTAACAAACAATGTTAACATGAGAAAAAATGATCGAGGCTCAGATCGTGATGTAGCTGAAGTAGTTGGATTAGTTCCATTAAACTCAATGGAGCTAAGAGGATTAACGCTGGCCGACGATCTGGCTCCTAGTGTTTTCCCAGCTGCAAGTCTTAGTTTAGGCTGCTGCCAAGAGGTTAACACTGTGATAATAGAACGAGAAAGTATTTATATAGGTATATATAGATATATAATTATATTTAAAGAACACTTTGCTACTAGCACTTTTGTCATTTTAAAATCCGCAATTTTAAAACAAATTATTTTAGAAGAGCAGCAGAACCTCTTGAGTAAACTACAGACTCTCTCACCCACTCCTAGGCCGCTTACTGTCCTAGGAGCAAGGTTGAAACGTTATTTGTAAATGCTATTTCTTAAAACATAGGGTGCAACTAAATAAGTAAGGCTCCCAAGGGTCTCTAAGAAGCCAGTGAGTCAACACGCAGGCATGGAGTAAGAGCAAATCAACAAGTCTAAAAAAGGTGCTTCATAAGTTAAGGAAAATAAAAAGACAGAGCCTCAAACTTACCACAGAAGGCCCTCGGACTTATGAAACTGAACTGCTGTTATGTGCTACAGTGTTAGACATACATTTTTGTACATTCTCGAGGGGCAATACACACTGAACCCAGGAAACAGCTCACCCTACAAAGTCGGTTTGAGAAGAACATTGACTTTGATTCGTGCTCCTAAATCCCTAGCGTAAAACAGTTTTGCTTTAAAAACAATTGTTCATTCTGTAAAATAAAGCCCCCCCGCAACTCTTCTCCAGCCCCCCAAGCCCCACACCGTATCTACACATTTGAGAAAGGCTCTCCTCTGAAATGTTCCTACCTCTTTGTCTGAAATTATAAAGGAGTGGCGTCTCATTAAGACTTTACAGCACCTAGCAGAGTTGAGCAATATCCCAAAATAGGACATGAGACACAGCTAATTGTGACAGAAACGGACTGCCTTGCAATTCCCACAAAAAGCAAGTCAGGTCACTCAGCAAAAAGTGACAGCAAACCCCTCTTTCATCCCTTCCCCTCCTTCTTTCCATTTTTAAGCCGGGCAGAGCAACTGAGGTTGGGTCCACAAAAATAAGGTTAATAATAATAATTAAACAACAGCAACAACAACAACAGCAACAACAACAAAATAGGTGTATCAATGTCTGAGGAAAAGTGGGATTGTAAGTGCAGTATTTCTTCATGTGCAGTTTGTTTTTTGTTTTTTTTTTTTGTCTACTTCATAAGAGTCCCCTTTGGATGAGAAGGCCTAATGGAATGTGTGCTCCCCTCGGACAATGTGCGATGAGAACTCATAGCGGTCCTGGCTCCGGTAGCCACAGATGTTGCACTCTAGCGGGTCCCGGTAGCCGTGGCAGCCCATGTGGATGGTGTACATGACATGGTCTAGGAAAAGAACGCGACAGTGCTCACACTTGAAAGCCCTAATCTGCTCCCCTTCTCCGTTGATGACTTTGTAGATATCCTTTAAAGAGCCCTTAGAAGCTTTCGTGGCATCCAAAGCCTTGGCGTCCTCCTTCATATAAGCCGGGCTTGGCTTTCTCTTGGGATTTAAGGCAGAGTTTCCTTGGTAGGACTGGCGGTCTTCGTGGCTGCTCTCTGAGTCAGTAGAATCCAGGCAGCTATTGCTGGGGGAGCCCTCTCTATCCTGGGTTCGACTCTTTGGTCTGATGAGGGAGATAGGGCCATCCATGTTGTTCTCGTGACTGTCAGCCGTTTCCCTGCTAATGGGCCTCTCTATCCTGTTAGGATGATAGACCTGAGCGTAAGCTGAGCTGATGACCGGGGCCACCTCTGCGATTGTGCTTGGTGTGTGCTGCATCAAGGGGTGAAGYGCCTCAGCTCCAAGGTAGGTGATTGCATTGTTGATGGCTTGGTCCATCATGTGAGACTGCATCAGCTCGGCCTCCTTCTCGTAGGTTAAGTTCATATCAAAGTGAATGTCTGGATAGCCAAATCTCATGAGCTTTTCACCTACGGGACAAGAGCAAATGAATGAGAAAGGTCAGTATCATCACTTCAAGCTTTCATTGTAAAGAGGAGGAGTGGGGATGGCAAAAACCCCCCAACTGAGAGTGAAATTCATTCCGGAGTCCAAAGTTACCCTTCTTCCACTTATTTGCTGACCTCCGATGAAGTTCCAGTTACGAAATGGGCAAAATAGCAACCTCGCTAAAAGCTCTTTTTACCTCAGGTAAAGCATGCAGCTGCACTGAATTCCAGTCCATCCCCACATCTCCGAGTGCCTCATTCCTGCCCACGCCTCACAGGAGGGACAACTGTTAGAAAATGGGATCGTACCACTGAGGCCCACGACGCTCTGCCAGTKTGCACCATTGGACACACTCTTCTGAAACTAAAGCAAGGGGGCACTGCACATGCTCTCCAGGGKGGCTCCTTCCTCACAACAACTCTGTGTACTGAGAAATCTAAGCAAAGGACCTACAGAGCTCATAMCACATTGTTAGTTCCATCAAGTATAGATGCTTCAGAGACAGCGCTAGGTGCAAAGTGCCTATATGTGTCCACAAACAGAAGCAACATCAGCACTGTAGGGCTGATCTTGGTATCATGCATCTAGGCTCAGAATGACTTTTTTTTTGGCATTTTACCCTTCCAAATGAAAAAAAACCCCACACACCTTACTTCACTTGGAGTAAAAGCCAAGCAATCAACCTCAAAACAAAACAAAACACACTCCCCCAGTGTCTCTTCAGGCATGGGGCAATGACTCTTAGGCATGGAAACATGCATGGCTTAGTTTAATTTGGTGCAAGGCAAAGCGACTTCCATTGACTTAGGATACACAAATACACAGTGATGAGGAAGCTGTCTGATTCATCACCGTGTGAATCCAAATTCACACCTTTGTAAGCTTTTAAAATAAATGGCATTACAGATATGCAAAACCAAAACCACACACTGGTAGATTCTACTAGTCACTGAGGACACTGAGTATCACCGATCCTCCTCTGAGGTTGACAAAGTTA
Source organism: Eudromia elegans (assembly GCA_003342815.1). Taxonomy (NCBI): domain Eukaryota; kingdom Metazoa; phylum Chordata; class Aves; order Tinamiformes; family Tinamidae; genus Eudromia; species Eudromia elegans. The sequence goes on along the minus strand of PTEX01000086.1, from coordinate 1,878,985 downwards.
CAGCTACTCCCATCAGGGCTCAGCTCAGCAGCACTGCTTTGCCAGCGGTGCCTTTAGGGCGTCAGTACAAGGAAAGGTCATACAACAACTCTTCTCTTTAAAGAGAAAACCTTATGCATGTTCAACTAGATAGGTAAGATAAAAGATACACACTTCCACGTGTGTATATACGCATACATTTCAGTTAACTGTAATTCTTTTGGAGCAGATTTTGCAAAATCTGATAAATAACTTTGGTTGGGTTTCATTGTCTTTGTTACTTCTCACTGCCTCACCAAGTAAAACTACTTCTCCTCAGCACTGTATGTTAATCAATTCAGGAAGTTGCTACATAAAACTGGTTTGGCTATCCAGTAACTTTAAAATCTTCTATTACCTTTTGCCAAAAYTGCTTGGAACAAAAGGCGTATAAACCAACATAAGAACGAAACAGAACTGTAATCCCAAATCTCTTCCAAATAGCATTAGTACATTTCAACAGAGCTATCATTCAGCATTTTATTTTTGACTAAAATMATTTGTCTCACTTAGCATGGCTTATCGTAACGTGATGCTTAAAGAGAGAAATAATTTTACATCACGCACGGTACAATCAGGTTATCCCTGGAGATTGTGCATCACTCTGGCTTAGGAACTTGGCCCTGATTAGCAAGGCAATTACATGCAAGTCTCAAGTGAAGCACGTGAATATTCCTACTCACTTCAGTATTGCTCACGGCTTCTGATTAGACATCAGGTTTACRAACCCCCTACATCTCCCTGTGGCCGGCTGTGTCAGGTATAGAGCTCACCATGAGAACACCTAGCATGAAAAAGAAGATTCTTCTTTTGCTCCATTTAAACAAGCGTCCCTGTCACCTCTTCTAGCCACACATGTAGTTTCTGTGCTTGAATAAGCAGCTACGTCAGAGGAAAGGGAGCCCGACTGAGTCTCCAGATGTGCCGACAGTCCCACGCAGCCTAGAGGGACAGGACAATCAGTAACACCTATCCTCTATGGAAAACCTGGATGAACAGGGCAGGCCTTACTTTGATTCCTTTCATCTTCCACATTTAGCAGCTCCACCAGAGAGTAGAGTACAGCAACAGCAAATTGCCAGTGACCTGAATTATTCCTTCCTTTAATTACGAACCAGTTTCAAAGACACTGGAGCCTTAAAAATGGAGTGTGACATACAAAAATAAAATAAATGCTAGCATGGCGTGTGGGGGTGCATAAATCACAGAGCTCAAAAGAAACATTAGCAAATCAATCCAGCCTGGCTTGACATGTTTTTCAATTTTAAATAACTTCTCTTTAGCCAAATGTGTAATCATAAGGAACTATTTCACACTCATCTACCCAACTTTATTCTCAGTTCCACTTATCTTTCCCATATATTGATGAAGTGGAAGAACTATCACTCCTTATCAGGGTCAGCTTATCGTACAGCATTCCATAAAAGAAGGGAAAATAAAAAAACCCTCAAACTGGTATTTGCAGCTGGATCAGAGAACTTGGGCACTGTTGTATGATGCTACCAAAGTCCAGCTTGTCAAGTATCTACGGCAATAGGAATACCAGACACTACAGAGGAAGATACAGGAGACCTTATGGAAAACAGTCACAGAATTTACCCAAGTGGATTTTAATCTTGATCCCCCTTACCTACAAGTTGACTGTACCTTTGTGGCAGGRTGATTGCCTATATATTTTTAATTCTTACTAGAACAACCGCGGTCTTATCGTAAGCCACGTGAACGTTTTCCTTTGAATCCTGCCAAGTTCTTAACCTCAGTGACACTCTGTGACAGCRAGTACCACATTCAAACTGAAAACACATGAATCCACACTGTGATGTATGCCTGCTTCTTTCTTCTTCGAAAAAGAGGCAAAAAGGAGTGTTCAGTCTTGTGTACCGTATTTTCTGCCTCCAGTATTTCAACAGGCTTGGAAAGACTATTATTTCAACAGGAGATATAACCAAGCTCTCTCTCACTCAAAAATTTACTCTATCTGCTGTACACTACCTCCCTTCCTTCTGCAATTTCAACCAGAGTAAAGAGTGTGATCCATCACAAAGGTCCCTTGGAGATTGCTGATCAGAAAGAGCAGTAAAGCATTGATAACCGTAGCGTGCAAAGATTTGAGCTTATGCTTACATGACCTTCTCATAAATACCATTAAGTTGCTCTGGAGAGGTGCCACACTTGCAGTATGCACAAGAAATTTTCCTGCAAGCAAGAGAACCATTACAAGTTCTTCCTGATAGAGCCAAACGCTATTTCATCAGGGAGAAAATGAGAAGAAAAGTGAGGTCATGGTGAAAAAAAGAAAGGCAGCAAAGGAGAGAAACATTGGTCTCTTTCAGCTCATACACTSTGATGCCAGGAAAGAATAAAAAATGTGGAAAAATAAGATATGGTGAGACACTCCTTTTTTTCCTCTACAARTGGATTTGTATAAGCACCTCCATGTCACGTGAAAACCTAAATTCCTAACCTAAGAAAAAAAGAGTAGTCAAAATGATGCATTGTTTCTACAGAAGAAGTAGCTTTATCTTCAGTGAAGTATACTCTGTTGAAGAGAATAATAATCTCCCAGAGTATGTTTCATGCAAGGATTTCAGATCAGTAAGTTCACCTTTAAAGACAGTAACAACATATGGTCAATCACATGTGAGCAGGCAAATAAAATAACCTTCTTGGTCTAAAAGAAAATCCATCATCTGCAGTTTCCAAAAGTTAAATCAATTTAACCCATCTAGAAATCCATTTGCCTCAGCTGTGAGGTGTATTTATAATGGACAAATGATACTGATTATGAGAGCAGGCTCCAGAACTTAAGAGGGAAGGGAGAGAGGTCTCTAGTCCTCACAGAAAAAGATTCCAAGAGATATTGCAGGAAAAAATATTGCAGGAAAAAATATGCACATCAGAATCAGTGGACAATTTGAGGAAAAAAAGCAAGAAAAGGCAAGAGGGGCGGACGGCTCTTCTTCCTTTCAAGGCTGTAGGGATTCTGAGGTCTAAGTAAACCCATTGAAATGCCAGTTTGGCTAAATACTGCCTTGTTGATCAAAACSTGCAGGGAACTAAAGCACTTGCTGAGACAATACTGGAAAGTCTATTAGGAAGGGGCTGCATTTATAAACCCATACAGGTGGGTCTTTYTGCACTCTCCTCAATGGTCTTAAACTGCTTGCAACAGCAGCAAATGAAACCTAAACTTGAATACTTTCTCTGTTCTCATCAGCTATACATTAATGCATTTCAGATGATTCCTAAAGACACCAGAATGAAACCAAAACTTTCTTACCTTAGAAGGTCTAATAACAACAAAGGAAATACTATTGCTTTCCCACCTTCCTGATCTAGCCTTGGACTAAAATGAGGAATGGATATCAAAGAAAAAATACATCAAGCAGTGCCTGGGAGAAGTCCAGTACTGATATTTGGGGAATAGGACTGAGAACAGCCAGGTCGGTCTTTCAGTGTCCCCTGGGTGAGATGCAACACACTCTTAGTCTAGTTCAATTCCAAACTACAGGGGTTAGTTTACAACCACCTTCAGTGGTGATTTAACTAATTCACCTGACTCTGTATTTAGSTGAGGCACAAAGCTTAATAATCAAAAACAGTCCAGTTCCACGAATTACGAAGCTTATCTTGTGCAGAACACTGCACTCCTTTCAATAGGAGCTATATGATTTTACTTCTACTTGCCAGTATTATCAAACCAGGTGTTGCCAGCTTTTAGGATTTTAATATAAGATGCAAGTGAGGAGAGGTGAGGAAATGGAAAGATGACAAGTTTAGCTCTTCAAGGCTACAAAAAGAGTTAATAATAATAATAATAATAATAATAATAATAATAATAATAATAATAATAATAATAGACCCTAAGGCATAGGAGGGTCAAAAAACTCAAGATTACAAAAGCCATTTTCATGGTCCTCACTTAGAAATGCATATGACTGGCAAAACTGTAATCATTCTCAGGATTTTTTTTTTTTTTTTGCTGTGATTTAACCATCTCGTTTATTTTTCCTCCCCATCAGAAACAAGTTCTCAGAAAGCCACTTTTCATGTTGGTCTTTTTTTTTTTTYATATTCCCAAATTACAAGCAACCTACACCTAATACTACTATGAATAAAACGTGTTTCTCAAGCTTACCCACAAACTTCTGTGGGGTGGAGCTTTTACGCTTTCCCATGTTGCTTGTCAGCTTCTCTATAACAGCAGGTCTCTCAAAAGGCACCAGAGGAATATTGTTGTCCATCACAGGCTCTTGTTCCTTACAGTCTTCCATAGGAGGTACTACACAAAACCAAAAAAATCATATCAGACAAGTTTGGTCTACACAGATGGTGCAAATCATTTGAGGCCTGTTAACTGTCATAGCAAGTGCAATGCAAAATAAAGCAAARTGTATGAACATAATTGGCAAAGAAGCAACATTCACCTTTAAGCAACTACAGCCATAACTTCAAAATTCATCACTCTGGGGTCCTTTCAGCTTGCAGAAGCTGAACTTCAAGCACTTATTAAAGTGTATTTTTTTTTTCTTTGCACACAAAATGCCCAGTCAGGAGGAGACAGATATAGATACATTTCCATAGAGCAGTCTATAGAGCCTATTTTCTCTTGTTATCCATCTTATAGGAAAATACCAACTAGGATGATTTGGCAAAGAGCTGCTAYAATTTCTAAGCTGTGGGAGTCCCATCCCATTTTGCTTATTACGTAAATCTTGAAGTGAAGTCACAGGTAGCACAGGCAGAGGWAGAAGGACTGAACCCCCCGTTCCTGCTAGTTGTCCCCTGATCTCTCACCCTGGCAGCTTCATGGATTTTCTCATTGCAGGTGTCCTCTCCTGAGACCGTGCTGTGAGCGAGCACCAGCAATCCATGTTCCTTCCATGCAACCCCACTACCTTCAAGGCCCCAATATGGAATAATCAGTCCCCAGTTCTTAAATGTGCAGTTGTTTGCAAGCACATAATATGTGAAAAATGAGGTGATAAAAGCCTTGTCTTTGTGCTCTTTCTAGTAAGGAAGAGCAAATACCAGGCAATTACAAAACAAGGAAGCTGCTCAGGTGAACTTCTCAATTCAGACATTCATAATAAGAAAACATGGCAATTTATTCATTTGATTCCATTTATGCCTCTTCTGCTAGGCAAGCTGAGTACTTTGAGGCTTAGAATCTACCATATGCTATAAAATGATTTACTCTGCTGCTTTTTTATTTGTACAGGATGCTCCCCCTGAGAAACACAACGGTTTCTCATTTACAAGACAGTCCTGCTGGCATCAGGGAAAATAAAGAGGAAGAAAAATGCACAAATAAGAAGTGAATCTAATATTGCAACGAAATGGGATGCAGTGTTCCAGTAACCTAATTAATGTCCAGTACAGACTGGGAGGTCTGGAATATTATAAATAGATAAGGCTGAATTTTTAAGGTTACTTAGGTACTTTGGTGGCTCCAATGATATTTGCATTAGTTCTCCTCAAGTGTTTGTCGAGATTTAACAAGCAGTAAAAGATGATATGCACTGATTTTCACTGGGAACTTGTGCCTGACTGTCCCTTTGGCTTAGCAAAACTGTGCATATGCGTGTGCACGTCCTTACTGCAAGGAGCCAGCTTTCTATGGGAGGTGCAGAGGGCTCTAGATGCCTCCTGCAAAGACGGGCTAAAGGCACCTTCGTAGGGCTACGTTTGTGTACTACCCACAAGAATCAGCCAAAATCCTCCCAGTCACTTTCACGGCCACCTAATTAGTCCCAAATTAAACAACATTTGTATGGCTTACGAAGGGTAAATAATAATTAATTAATTAGACTGTTGGACATATGTGTGTAAAATTTCCTCGATGGAATTTGAAACCTTTCTTCCATGAAAAATGAATAGTGCTAAAAAAGACATCTGCTCTTCTATAYGTCAGGCAAAGATTCTGCTTGTACTCCCATTAAAAGTAAAATAAAATAAATACAAATAAAAGCATTTTATTTTACTATTTTATATTTTATGCTGCAAGCTCTTTTTCCACCTCAAAACTCAACTCCCATAGTCCAGGGCATTGCTCTTTTGCAAAAGAATTGCTCAGTATTTCTGTTATGAGGGGAATAAGTTTCTGGAATATTTTGTTATGCAGATTTCCAGGGACAAAGGAGAGATGAAAATAGCCTTGTTTGTGAAACAACGTAAACCACATGCAAATAGAGACCAAACAGGCAAGATGTCACAATTTGGAAACTAGAAGCGTTAAGCTAAGGATCACGCTGCTGAGTCCAGATGCATCAATTTTCAACTAAAATTTTTGTTTTGCTTCTCATTTAAACATATACAAAGGTCAACCAGCCCAGACTGCATCGTTTTGAGCAAAAACAAAACAAAAAAAAAAAAAAAAAAAGGGGAAAACCAACACAAGCCCTTCAGACACAACAAACAAGTCACCACAGAGGAGCTGCTTTGTGGCAGCGGCTCATGGGCACCCGTTGGCTCTGCAGGGAATACAATTGCCTTTTTGTTGTATTTCCCTGGACTTCATCACGTTGGGTAGCAGGAACTGCCGAAGAACAGCTGACATTTTACAACCAGCAACTTATTTTATGTTGTGAACCTACTGTCTAAGCTCAGGAGGGTTTGATTAGCCTAGGAATCAAGTGCTTGGCGTGGGAATAGCCCGYGCTTGCGTATGCTTCTGCTCAGCGATGGTCTTGAGGAGCAGGGTGGACTGCAGGACTGAAGCTCATGCTCATGTTCACCGTCTCTGACACCGCTAAGATCCTCCATTGCGATCAACAGCAAATAGCCCTGCAGAGCCCAAGCTCCTGGTACCCAAACCCRGCTAGAAAACGAAGTCTTCTTCTGAAGACACTGGGGTTCAATCAGAGCGCTCACCTCGGAGCTGCTTTCAGTTTTTTTCAYTTAGGAGAAATCACACATACTGTTAGAAAAATTATGCTTGTCCACTGGGACAAGAACAGGGGGGAAAAGTTAAAAAAGAGTCATAAAAGAGTCAGCCAGTGTACATTTTGCTGAAAAATATTTCTGTGCGCGGACAACAGACACGGCACTAAGTCTAAGCTGTTCTAAATTAGTATTACTCCGTCAGCCTCAATTTCCTTTCCCCAGCTCACAATATTGCTGTTTTACAAAAGTGTGCGCGAGGGGAAACGACAGGAAATACTCCCCAGGACGCTGGTGTGAAGTCCCTGGCGGGATCGGCATCTCAGCCGAGTTCYGAGCCGCTCCGCAGGAGGGCAGGACTCAAGCCAAACACGTCTGGTTTATGAGGAGCTGGCCTACATGCTCACCCGGCCTGTGATGAGGGCCTTCCTCCTCCTCCTCCTCTTCCTCCTCCTCCCTGCAGAAAGAGCATTTCTTCTCCAGCCTGTGTCAAGAYCCCCACTTAGAGGCAGGAACACGAGGGCGAGGAGAGGAGAGCGCTCCGCAGCGAGSGGCCTACGAGGGAGGCAGGGCAGCTCCGCGAGGCCGCGGGCCCTCAGTTCAGTTCAGCTCGCTTCGGGTTGACTCCAAAGAACCTTCATGCTCAAGTCTCCTCCTCGCTGCCCCAGGAAGACTGTCAAGAGCAGCCCTGTGCCCAGCGGTGTTGCACCAGGGGCTCCGTTGAAGGTGCCCACGGTGGCCTTTGCCTGTGGGCCTTAGGAAATGGAGCCTGGGGCACCTAGTCTACCCACTTGGGTGCTCCTTCATCGCCGAGCAAAAAGAAAACGCTGGGAAGGAGCCAGACTTAGGAGAGGACTTGGAGAACTTCACTCCAATGCCAAAGAAACCAAAAGTACTCGGTGCTGCTCAGGAGCCTTTCCCAGAGCCAGCTTCCAAGCGGGAGCACTGGGGATGCTGGTGGGATCTGCTAGCGCTTCGCAAGGGGAYCACCATCCCTCCTGCCCTCACTGTGCCCAGCTGGATGCCACCGTGATGAGAGCGGAGCCACCCTCCCTTCAGCGTCCGCTGGGGGCGATTTAGGCAGATTTAGGCAGGAAGAGACATTAGCTAAATTCAAAGTGCTGTTTTAGGCTAATTTTGTCACGGRAAGTGAAGAGGCTGGGTGCACATTTGTATTTTAACCACAAAGGCAGTCAAGCAGTAAATAAAACAACTGTTCACCTCGGGTTTGCACTGGTTTAACTTCAATTGGTAGAAAACGAACCAGTGTGAGTTCGGTCATTCCACATTCCTTGGGCAGACGAGGTCARGGACTTACCTTTTGTGTCACAGCATTAATCAGCTTAGAAAAAGCTTTACATTTCCTCAGAAGCACAGTAGCAACAACAGCGAACCCCGTTTGAAGAAATAACTCAACCGTAAATCTAGAAACGGAGGAGAATTTGTGACAATTCTCCATAACGCGAGCTAGGAAACATCCTGGRTGACCCAGCTATATTCTGTGGGGAAATCTCACTTGAGACGCGTAATTGCCTTACTGCTAAGTCCCTATTTCTGACCGAAATCACCCCCTCGCCGGCTAATCAGACAGATGCACCTTGGCAGGGTGCAGACCGTATAGTTTTGGTGTGACAGGCGAAGGTGGTTCAACTCCCTCGCCAACTACGCGCTCTGCCTCACAGTCCGAGCACGCGGCTCTTTGCTGGTACCTGAAACCAGTCTTGACACTGATTATTACAAGAAGAGTACCAGGCCAGAAGCAGCTAGTGACAAACTTCAACACCTTTGAAGCTATCCATGAGGTTTTAAAGGTTGATTTTAGCCTCCAAAGGTGGCTAAAGAGATAGCAGTTACTTAACAGAGGGGTCTGCACATTTTTGGAAAATGCATTACATACTTTTTGAATGCCTTTAACAGGATTAATAATTTCTTGAAAAAGTAGTTTTTAGAACTGTCAGTGATTCTTTCACTGAAAATTAGCCCATATTAGAAATGTTAAATGTATTTTACTTCAGCTTTTTTTTTCCCATTTTTAGAAATGACCTTTCAAAATTTTCRCAGAATTAATTTCAAAGTGAAGCCTTATGACTACACTCAACAATTAAAAGCAAAATGAGAGCAAAGTGGCTTTCCCTCTTTGCTATTCTTTTAGCTTTAATCTACTTYTTTTGTTATTCCTAGATATGTGTTATTTTTTAAGCAAAACACAATATAATTTTTATATGTGGCATTTTTAATATATTCTGATTAATTAAAAAATAAAAACTCTTCAAGTATCAAWCTTCTAACGACTATTACTAAAAAGGAGAAGAGTTCTAGCAGCATTTCAGAAATATTAATTYGGAATGAAATGGTAACAATTTTTGGACAAGTGCTATTTATTACCTAGTGCTACAGATACACCTACAACCYTGCAGTCTGCGAGATTATGTTGAGCATATTTCCATACCAATTGCTGTGGAAATTTTATAAAAAAAATCATGCAATCTCACATTTCCTTCATTCAATGCTCTTTTTGGCAATCTTCAGTCTTTCTATGTATAAACACACGCAGTGTTAGTGTATTAATGCTACTAACATATGTAAATGAATATAAACTTTCTTTTTTATAATTACTTTCATCCACATGGCTGAATTCCATTCTGCTCTGAAGACTTTTACTTCTATCCCTRTCTTTTTTTTTTTGATAGAATGCAGTACTACATTTTTATTGTTACAAGGAGTGAATCCCTAAGAACACCTCCACCGTCCTTAGCTCCAGTAATTATCAGCCACTATGAGAAAGGAGAGCAGGGGGGATCATATATTTCATACACGCCACAGTTCATTATTCAGGGTGACTTTTTACAGGTGACTTGTGGTTTGCATTGTTTTTGTTTGTTCACTTGTCTTTCATCTTTCCATAGGCATAATTATACATACAAAAAGGTGAAATTCTGACTTCATAAAAATAATCAAAACCCTGCTGTGAAATTGCACGGCGAYAGGATTTTACCCTGTCTTTTCTCCTCCCGCGCACTTGAGTCTAAGCATCTTACGGAAAGGAAGTGATCCAAAGCTCAACGAAAGGCAATAAAAATAGACGAGAAAACCCGCAGAAGACGCTCCATGTCCAAGAGACCTCAAGACAGGGCTTCCACCCACCGTGGTGACTCATGACCTGCCCGGCAGCCTCCATGCTGACGTTCTGCAGATAGTTGTGGCAGCGTTCCTTGTGCTCCTCCAGCGAGCTGCGCTGCTTGTAGCTCCGGCCGCAGTAGTTGCACTTGTGAGGCTTGCCCACTGCGGAAAGAAGGAGAGCGTCGGGTCACGGCAGCAGCAACCCGCCGCCGCGAGCGAAAACGGCATCGCGGTAACACGCGGCTCAGGGGATGGAAAGACACCTAAGAAAGGTTACTCGAGTCCCAGAGCCTGTTCCCAGCCCCATTTTCCCCACCACGCACACCTCCTCCCACCCGCCGGGTACGTCACCCTATCAGTTTTTCACACTAACGCAGTTTCAGAAGAGGCAAAAACAGGCGGACTTGCTGTTTGCAAAGCAAATAAACACACGACAACAAGGGAGAAAACAAGCCAAGGAGCTGAATCACACTCCAACGCCGACCGTGCTTCACGAATCTTGTGGGAAAGAAACTTCTGAGACATTCTGCCCATGCGATTGAAGAGCTGCCTTTGCAAAAGCRCGCTACCCCGGTGGCCTAATTCTGCTTCAGAGAGTGGGGAAATCCGYTATGCGGCACACACAAGTTCATCTTGGGTTGAGACAGTTTTGCCAAAAGCACTAAGGGAACATTTCACAAAAAAAAAGACGACAGCAGAAAGTAGACTTTGGTAATCACGTGCCAGAACCAAGCTGTCACCAGCAATATGTAGAGACTGGGTACTATCAAGAAAGGCTGAGTACAAGCAAAAGCCAGATGAACACAACACTTAAATCCGATATAAACTTCTTGTTTCACTCGGCAGCAATATGAATAAATAGCAAGTGCCTCTTAAWACATGCAAAACCTGGCACCAGATCCTCATAAAGTGCATCCTTTCATTGCGTGTCATTAAGAAACCACAAGAACGGCCTCACCCGGGGCCAGAAAGCTAGTCAGCAGTGGATTTTGCCAAGCCACGCTAATAAAAATTTCTAATATAATTTAAACTTGTAGAACACAAACATTTATTCTCTAATAACTAAAGAGCTATTAAGTCAGCATTGCGAGTCTCCTAAAATACCACGGGCTGAGATTTTCAGAGCTGMCCTAAGGGATAGGGAAGGTCAAACTTCTCATGGAGCTTTCAAAATCTTAAGTAAGAATTTTAGTCTCTGGCCAGAGGATTTAYGAATATCCCCTGTTGGATAATACACGTGTTTCCATTGGGCTTGTCCCAACCTTGACAGCTTTCATTCGCCATTTACTAAATGAAATCCAAGCTGCATTAACTGCAGCCAAAACGCGCTGCTGTCGCTGGGCGAGTTCCCTCCGGTTGCCGCATGGAGCGGCAGGAAAATAATGGACATACTGCTGGGAGGTCACCTGCACTCAGCAAGGAGCCAGAGGGACTCCCTGCACTGGGGCTTCAGCACCGAAAGGGAAAGATGTGGGGTCAGGGAAATTGTTAAATTATTAGGGGTCTCAGCAGGACATATACAGTGTGCACCCTAACTCACCCAGGCAGTGGGKGATGACAGYGCCTGAGCTCGYCAAAAAGTTCCAAAAGTTTTTTTTKYTKTTGTTGCTGTTTCAAAAAGGGGAAAAAACGGAGGGAGTGGGAAGGATTCGATGAATTGCAAGCGCTTATACAAAGTTGCTGTTATTCTCAAATGATTGTGAAACAACCACGTTTATGATGGGAGAGGAAAAAAAAAAAATCTTCTTTTAGTAAGCATCCAAACTGTGGATTTATTTTTCTTTCCTGGTGAGATAAAGTTCATCCTCAGGTGAGTGCCACGGAGCAAACAGTTKCTGCGGTCTTTATTTTATTTCGCTCACTAGCTCACATTTTGCCATAACTGGCAGTGTTGTTCGTAATGTCGAGGCCAACTGAGGTTCACTGTCATTCCCAGAATAGTTGCCCTTAACATGAGTAAGATCTCCATCGAGCTACGTATCTGAAACATAAATCAGCCATCGCATTCGTGAAGCACCTTTAGGAAAATGTACTGGGAGCTCCCTGGAATGGAAAAACTTTTATTATTGCAATGACACTGTTTCATCATGCATCTACACGGCACAGATGTGCCTCAGACCGATACCTTCACTGGAAGTTAACTTCCTTGTTGTCTAATCACAAAGCCTAATGCAGCTGAAGGGATTAAATTCAGAGACTCGAAGCAGGGCTGCATTAGGCCACCCAGCTTCACTCTRCTAGGTTACAAAACAACTTAGATACTAATTTTAAGACGCAAGGGAAAGGGATGATTGTTTTTCAGCTACTCAAGAAGAGGAACTATTAATTAAGTATATTATTGCTTAGCACAGAGAAACAAGCTCTCCTACAGGCTTGCAGTACAATAAATTGACTTGCAATCAAAAAGAGAAATATTGGTGTTACACCTCTTCAAATCATTGCTCCTTGTATTGTGACCATTTCACAGACTATTTAAAAAACAAGGGTGAGCTTTTCCAGAGGTATCAACTGTGGCTAGCTACCCAAATTCCATCCAATTTCAAGGTTCATAGGARAAGATAAAAGGCAGTGATAGAGACAAGATTTCTACATGCAATTCTATGGGATCTGAGCAACCTAAGTCCCCAAGGAAAGAAGTACTCCAGCACATACACTCCTTCCCCGGGGGAGAAGATAAGAGAATAAACAACATGTGACAAATGTTGGTCATGTTGCCTAATACACAACTGGAAGTTGCTCAAAYGCAACTGTGAAGAATGAAGTTTGCAAACTCCAGTTGAGTAGAACTCAGTAAAAATCCCTGGGGTTCATASGAAAATCCTATCCTCAGGCTTGCTTTGCGCTGCAGATCCGATCGCTCCCAAGTTTTGTAACCCATACGTAATAGACGTAAAAATCATATTTATTTCATAAAATCAAACCAAAYGMCTGCAGCACGCTCTATCAAATAAGGCCACAACGAAATAGGCTCTGGTAGTGGTAGCTTGCGTCACCAGTAACTCATAACCCGTTMGGAAAACAGGCAGTTACCCGCGACRGCAACGTCCTGACTTCACAACTCGCTTTGTTCTTCTTGTGACAAATGTCAAGTCATTGAAATTGCTGCAAATTTCCCCTTATACTCTCAAAGCAATTGATGAGAAAATATATATTTGCRGCCTTGAACACTACCAGTGGGCCTCGATTTTTCTGTATTTCACATAACACAGCAGAAATAGGTAGAAATACATGGGGAAATTCCATTCTGGTGATCTTCTCCACAGCATACATCGCTCCATGTAGCAAACCACCACTAGCCTGCCAACYGTTGCTCAAGAAAGAATACAGCCATGGTCAAATACTGCATACAGAGTGGACGTTAATAGGCAAAACTCACTCACAAAATGTATGGCTCGTACTGCTTTGCACAAAGGGTCTTGGAACATGGGCCATTGACTTGCAGGCAGAGTCCAACAGTGCTACAACCTGTCAAAAACCCTTCTAAACCCCAAGGCAGCTCTTAGTCTGGCTCAGCCCGCTTGCTACAACGGTGCCATCCAGGAGGTCCATGCTTGCACCATGCTCTTCACTGAGGAACACGGTGCAGGGACACCACACAGGAGCCGTACACGGCCATCATGCCAAGAGCAGCGGTAGCCAAGCAAAGCCAGTGGAAATCCCTGGCTCTCAGTAACTGTTTCCGGATCACCTTTTCAGGGGGTGTGATCGGATGTGCAAGCTTACCGGCACTCATTTTTGTAAAAATGTCACAAGACAGGGGACGCAAACGAGCCCCAAATCTTGAGAAATCTTGTACCTGTTGTTGCACTGGGAAAGACCAGGGCACTGGGCAAAACCCAGCAGCCATATCTATGAAGGAGCTGACTTGAAGAAAATTAAAAAACAACTTTATATTTCTGCCTTAAATGTCAGAATTTCCACTCATTTAAGCTCAGATTCATACAGACGACGCTGTGGCACAAAAAACCCACATTGGAGTCTCAGCTTCAAATGGAAAATATTATGACAGTCACAGCAAAAAAAGACATTTCAATTTGAWCTAGAATTTTTACCGTGAAGCAGGTAAACCACTCGTTGAAGTGCTCAGAGAAACAGAGCTTGCTTGTGAAATTATGATGCTGGTGCGCAAAGAAGAGGGGGAAGAGGAGGACTTGAAAGGCAAAGCACTTCTGAGTTAGGAATAGTTTGAGTCCTGTGGGTGAACTTTGATAGCTGAGAAGTCTGCATGCAGAGACGGTGAGATGGTGTAATGCTAAGGTCAATATTCAAGACAGAAAGCAGACTTGGGCCTAGGGAAACTTCTTTTAAGTCATAAAAAAGGTCAGTGAAAGAGGAAGAGCCCGTAAGGCATTTGCGCAGCGTTTTGTTCTGAAAAGAGCTGCGAGTTCACAGCAGAATATCAAGTCAGTCAAAGGGAAACAACAGGGCAGCCCAGGTAGCGCCGTGCCACGAGCACATACCCTGAGAGAGGCTCGAGAGCCCCGTGCGCTTCGCCGAGGAAATCCCGGCTCCGTTACCATCAAAACTCTCCGTGCCGCTGGAGTCAACGCGCAGCTTCCCGGGCTCGGGCATGGCCATCGTCTCCCGCAGCAGTGCCCAGGGCCCGCGTGCCCTCGAGGGCTCCCGGGGCTCCTAGGAAAAGGCACAACTCCGGCTGCCTTCCCGAGCGGAGGCCAGTTCAACGGGAATCCAAACGAACCGCGGGCTCTATGCTGGGCTGCAGCTTTTTATTAGCGTTATGTTATTGCCTTGCCAGGGCCTCAGAAGGGAACCCAGCCAAGATTGTTGAGCTAAGTGGCGATGTGAGTATCTGTTTCCAGCCCGAGGAAGTCCTCTCCATAGCGGCACACTGAGCTCGACTTAGTTCTGTAAAATTTGAGCTCCCATTCAGCCCCTAACACCTTAGTGCTAGAAAAAAAAATCCATTTTTTTTTTAAAGAAAAATCTGAAGAAGTTAAAATAAAAGTTAAAATGTTCTTTTGGGCTGATGCCTAATCCATGCCCGTAGCCCATAGACTTCACTGTCTGTCACTACTACAACCACTATTAATTCATCACTTTTTTCCCTTCTTCCACCAAACCGGAAGCTGTCGGGGGCAAGGGAGCCGCTCTGCAGCTATATGGTACCCACCACAAACCAGCCTTTTGCCTTAAATAGGACTTACCCTATTAAAATTAGTTTTAACACAGAAGTGGGAAGTATGATTAAGGCCTTGGGAGCGCAGGGTTCACGTCTGAGTTACGCTACAAATTTTGCGACTGCAGGCAAGTTACTCTGATTTCCTGTGCTTCAATTATTCATACATATGATTAAGGTAATAATTCCCTTCTTCACAGCATGTAAATGAATTCATGCACTTTGTGAGATGCACAGAGGCTAATTTTGTGGCACTCGCACAAGTAGGTAGACACAGAAATCCGTATCTCTGCTGAGAAATTAAGGACTTAATAATACACTGTGATTTTATTAGATATGGGAGCGAACACTAAAGAGCAGGAAATATTTAGGATGGAGCATAGAGGCAAGTGGGAATAAGAAAATCCTATCAGGAAAAAAAAGAAAAAAAAAAGGTGGGGTATTGGRCACATTGTAGGCAAGTTGTCCTTTCAGGCCATGAAATGGTCAGCTAAGGGAAAAGAAAAATGTCCCTCAGCTCAGGAAGCAGTTGTACCCCGTGTCCCACCAGCTGCCCGCTGGAATTAAAGAGCACGCCTCTGCCTTTCTGGAGCTGCCTCTCCCAAAGCTTCACACACAGCAATATTTACATGAATCATAGATCCTTGAGCAAATTAATTGCAGAATCCCAACGCTAAAAAGCTAAAGTTCGAGCCGAGCCCATGCTGGTGGCGTGCGGTCCTGCAAAGGGAGCTGCCTCCCGCCCTGCTGCCGTATCACGCCGCCGCCGCCGCGCTTAATGACTGCAGACGCCTTCATTGAAATTCATGGGGGCTCTTTCCTCTTTCTGCCCCAAGAGGTTACACGCACACACAAAAYAACCAGCACGTATCGGCGCGCAGGAATAACGGCAAGTCTCGCAGCTAAGCCAAGATCATCCAGGACAACCCGCACGCAGAAGTCACRACGTGTAAACACCTAAAGCAACTCTGCAAACTGCTGGAGCAAACCCGCACACAGACACATGATGYTCAACATCAGGTGTCTCTGCTTTCCAGCGCTCACCTTGGCACGTTTCTAAAGCAGCTCGGTGTTCAGAAACCACATCATGAAACTTTTCCTAAGTTTTTAACGCTTGTCAGACCCGTTGGAGACAGCAGGACCTGGGGCAGGTTTTCAGGTCTGAGCTCTTGGCAGATCAGGGCAGTGCCCTGCTCTATCACCAGACTCAAACATGGGTCACAAATAAAAAGGGTGACTGCTAATAAACCACAGAGCTGTAGGAAGGAAGCCTCSTCTTGCTGCCTGATGGGTGGGCAAGGCAAGAAGGAAGAAACAGAGCAGCGCCTTGAATTCAGGCAAGACAACACGGGTTGCTTCTTCAAACTATTTGTGATCTCCAACAGTCGGCCTRTTTAAGACTTGATTTTTTTTTAGGTTTTCACTTTCTGCAAAGAGGAAAGCATAATTTTACCTCTGAAAGAGTCCATTCCCTTTTAAATGGGATGGAGCCCCATTCCTGGGCCTCAGGGAGTTCCACCGTCTCCAGCTACGACCARCGTTTGCACTATCTCGTTTCTGGCCCGGTCGGTGGTATCAGGGCTGGTGAGGGACGCGCCGGGCCATGCAGAGGAGCAGAGATCACGCATGGATTTGTGCCTGCAGAACTTGTCAGGCACTCGGGACACCTCAACGGGTTCAAGCTCGGAACAGCAGCAAAGGAAGAAACCCWCATACGTGCCTCTCAGCCACCACCACCCGGAGCTTGAAAAAGGACAACTTTTCTCAATTCATGACCTCCTGGCCCAGCACCTCTTAGCAGAGATTATTATCAATCACCTATTGATATAGATGTGACCGTTTGTGATGTCGTAATCCTCCCAGCCCGTGAAAAATGGCTCGACCTGACTTTCTGTACAGCGGCAGCCAAAAATAAGTTTGTTGTGATGACAACTCCCCRTGCTCTTGCCATAGCCGGCAGCCAAAGGCCACGGGGTGCCTGCAGCAGCTCTGTGCACGGCAAAGCACAGCGCGACACCCACACACCCCTTGTTCTCTAGGCACGCCTGCGTGGCATACAAACACCTCCGGGGTGCAAAACAGCGGCCTGACACCTGCATCTACCTGCCAGTTGTTTACKGTATTGTAAAATAAGCGGCGAGCGGTGAAATATGGCACTGCTCATGTTCAGTCCTCCCTTGGTCTTCCGCAGCAAACAGCGTTACACGTCTCATCATGTATAAACTCTCAAGACTTTATCCGTGCTACTTTTCAGCTAGAATGGACCGCAAAAGCCCACGTGCAGACACACACATACGGCAAGCAACCGTGCTCATCCGGACTGCCTCTCTCAAGCTTCTGCATCCTCCTTGTGCCCGACGCAGAGGGCAGAATCTGGTGCGGTGTAGATCGATAGAAACACCGGYGCTAGCGTGAAACAGCTACGGATGCAGGTCCGTGTTTGTGCTCTGCAGACTTTTATTACTTTAGGAGCTCATTATGATTTATCTTGCAGCTACTGGSGGTTATTGGCTCTGTTATTTAATCGGATTCATCAGATTGTGTTTATTTATTAACTGATCCGCACAGTTTTACAGATACAACAATGTTCCAATCTGCCACGAGGGTTATAAATAAGTAGGTGGCACTTTTTTTGTGTGTGTGTGTGCGCCAGAAGTTTAACAAACAAACAAACTCCTGGTTCGCTGGCACGATACGGGTAATTCCTGCAGTTGCCCTGAGCACCCAGCTGCTCGCAGGGCTTTGGTCACACAGCCTCTCCGACACCACAAAACGTTTAAAGCCAGGCAGACGGGACGGGCCCATCGCGCTTCCCGCCTCGGCGGCTCCGAAGACGAGGCTTGCTTGGCCGGTCGGAGCAGTCCGCATGGCTCGAGGAGTCCCTTTGGATGGGGGATGAGAAGGAGAGAAGGGTCAAGGCACTATTGGATCTTCTCGGTGCCAAAGGGCAGCGTGTCTGGAAGGTGGAGGGACCTGCTTGTCTCCCACCTTTTCAAGATGCAACGTGTGAACAGGAAAGGAGGTGCAGCCTTTCTGTGAAGCACAGGAGAYGGTGCAGGGATGTGGGAAACGTCTCCCAGGGCTCGGTTGGACATCCAGGTAACTTCCTTTGATTTTGCATCCCRAGAAATGCACACTGCTACAGACAGAAGCTCTTTTCACGCACTTCCCTTGGCCTACCTCTATTTCCTTTCCCATGAAGAGCTTCATTTGACCCTGACAAATCCCCTACGCCCATTTCTTACTTGTTATCAATCTTAACAGAGCTCTCAATCCCCCTCGGAGCTCGGAACATCTCAAAGCAAACATCCCAAGCACGTGCTGMGAGCCCCTAAACGATGGACCCTTTTCTCCACACCAGAAACGTCGCCCTGTCCCAGGCTTCCCGGCCCTGCTGCGGTCCCAGGGATTTCACAGCAGCTCTAAAACAGTTAAGTGCTATTAGAAAGAAACTCTCTCCAAACAGCACTCTGCGTGGTGAGATAAACTAATGGAAACCAGGAAGCCCACAAAAAAAAAAAAAGGGTGTTTATCATCTCACCAGCTTCAGAATCTCCACAGGCTGCCAGGTTTACCGTAACCTGCTTTTAAAGGGGGAGAGGCCGCGCAGGGAACATGAGATAGAGGCGACTTTTGAAATTTGACAGTCTCCTCCGGAAACGAGCCTCCTCTCTGCGATACCCCGGCACTACCTGGACGTGGGTGGAAAGAAGCTTCAGAGAGAGGTTAAACTTTAACTGAATTTACTGGCTCGGCACATCCCGCTCCGGACCTTTAACGTGATACTGAAGCCACTCTGCCCKGTGCCGTCAGCTCCCGGCAGCTATAGGGGAGCTAAGGAGGGGACGGGACTTCCCGTCGCGGGTCGGGCTCTGCAGCGGCCCGTTCCCGGCGGAGACGATTCCCGGCGGAGCGGGCTGGCTGCCCTCGCGGCGCAGGGCGGGGATGCCCCCGCTCCCAGCAGGAATGCTGCCGGACAAACACTCCCTTCCGAGGTGCTTGGCCTCTGCTTTGATTTCCCCCCTTGGGTGAAACAAGCGGAGACACCGGGCCAGCCTCGTAGGTAGGAAACCTGAAGTAACCCCCCGGAGCCAGTTCACATCGGCTGCCTTGAGCCCGTATTTGTGCCAAGTGCTGCCCCCTTGTACCTCTGGCCGAGGCCCTTCAGCGCTTGACCATAAAGCTGATAGACCCCACGAATTCCTGGGAGCCAGCAGTGCCAAACACAGTGTTACCAGCTATTTTACAATAGAGACAGACAGAGCATACACCTTTCAACACCACAGCGCCAGGCAGCCTCCTTCTCCATAAAATCTACCTCGTTTCTACCTTCCTTTTACATTAGCAAGTTCTCCCCTCGTCTCGGCAATGACCRAGAGCAAGTTCTGCCAACACAGCATTAACACTAAGTTATCATGAAGAGAGCAGCGACACGACAGGAGCAGCACTGGCAGCTCCTCTCCCTTCACCAAGCGCCGAGGTTGGGAGTTTTCACTTATTCTGATCACGGGCATTCACCGAGGGAAGCCGCGCTGCTTCCAAAACCAGGTCAAGCAGCGAAACTAATGGGGTCCTTTGGGACGCTGCAGTTTCTACTGGTACCTCCTCCACTGCCCAGCAAACAGCATGGCCCACGCCATCGTGTTCATCTCCAAGATCTGCTGCTCGAGCACACGTTTTTGTCATCTGCATCTCTGGTGTCAAATGAGGTCAGGTAGAAAAAGAGCYGATTGATTCCTTTTACCTACGTGCTTTTCCTATCTGTTCTCACTGCTCTCTGCTAGCATGCTTGACAACATAYGTATTTGCCACCAAATATTTGAGGGGAAAGCCGGGATCACATCTGGGGCAAGAAGACAATTCTCAGCACAACACCCAACACATCTTTTAGAGCAGGYTGGGATTCTTCAACTCGCTGAGAAATGAGCCCTGGATATTGGACAGCTTCTGTTCTAGCAAAAACCTCTACATCAAGCGCCTGCGTTCAACAGTACGGCTACATTAATCTCCTGAGTCATAAAATTCAGCAATTCCTGTTAGCCTTAATATCTTCCCTGGCTCTTTAGTAACACAAATAATAAATAACAGCAGCTCCAGAGAACCTGCAGTTCCTTTGATTTTSTTAGGTCTATTTAGCTGAGAAAACCAGAAAGGAGGGAAGTGGGGAAAAGATTTGGGTTTTTAGGGTGCTTCTTTTTTTGTGCAATTAGTTTTGCAATAGAAGCCCTGGACAGATTCAGAAACTGTATCAGGGCTGAAAGAGARGCAGACAAAAAAAAGAAAGGAAATTAAATATGGGTGTGAAATTCAACCAAAAGCAAGAAAAAGAAAGGAAGGAAAGAAAAGCAACTACTTGGGCTGAAAGTAAAGATAAAAAACAAAAMCACAAACCAGCTCTCTAAATGTCCAGATTTCCCTTAGAACCAAGGAGTTTAGAAAAGCATGAGTACATTTCACTTCATCTCTTGATGAAAGACTGGCAAAAATCACACCGCAAGTCCACCAGGCTCTTCAAAACAGGTGATTTCTCTGCTAAGTCTGAATTGAGAGAAAAGGGGGAAAACCGTCCATTTCTCAGTACCTGGGAGAAATCCCTCTCTGTTTTTTATCTCATTTTATTTCCTACATTTGCTATTTTCGCTCGATGCGCGGAGCGTCTTTCACCTGAACTGCAGACAGGGTTYCTGCAAGCCTGGGTTCAGCCCGTTCCTAACACCGATGCTCTGAACGCCGTCGCCAAGTGCTGGTTTTGGGCACTTGAGGTTCATGTTCTGCCCAGCGGGGCTGGGCAGCCGGCTTGGGTTTGGCCTCCCCATGAGCTGAGTATCCCCTGACACCGACCGACCCCTTCCCTTCCCTCTGCCAGCGGTGCCACCCTGTCACAGGGACTGCCTGGGGCCAGGTCACGCTTGTCCCGAGCTTCCCGCTCACCAGGGCAGAGCTCTCRGGTCTGTGCACTCAGAAGTTGTCTTCAAGAGGGCTCATTCCTAGTCCTTGGGACAAAATCCTCCTTTACAGCGGACTACTCAAGTCACGTAGGGGACACATTTTTCACAATACAGCTATAACGGGGACATGTTACTGCGTGGCACGTGCAAGTCAAACCAGGCAGTTTTACTGATGGACGCGTTGAAGGCCAGCAGCTTCATTCCAACGCACCATGCCACGAATCCATGCTGCTCTCAGGAACAGCGGCTATGGGTGTTGAGGCAGACCTGATCCCACAGCGTTACCAACAACTGTGGGTTTATCCTAAGCCAGATAGGACGCTGTGCTTTCCTTCAGGTTCCAGCTCCTGCAGCCAGCTCGCCAATGGGAAAAGTTACCCTGCAGGCTTTCTCCCTCCCTCCTCACGCATAAAATCAAAGAGGTATCAAAGAGGAAATAAAAAAGAAAGGGCAATTTATCATCATTCACTCTCCTCAGCTTTAARCACCATGATCTGGAGAATCCAGATTCATTATTTTTTAATTGCTGGGGTTAGAAACGCATCAGTAGTGTAAGCTCTGAGGAATTTCACCAATATCAATCTGTGGGGCTTCTTTAGATCCGTACAACTACAATTGATATCAAAAGCCCAGTCATTCTCTGCATTTTGGCGAACAAATTATCATTCCACTGGAAATTTCCTTCCTCCTATTGTTTTAAAACGCGGAGGAATTAAGATGACATTTCTTCCTAAATGTGCTCTTACTTATGCCTTAAGTCATTTCCCCACTCCATGCTCGTGTTTTAAAGGAAGAAAAGCAATATTACGCGTGAAACAGAATAAAGTGGCTCCTACAAAAGACACGGCTCTATCAGGACCACATTTGAAACGGCATATTTACGGCGCATTTAATTTTCATTACAGAATGTGCTCCCTACCCAGTACACTGCCTACCCCAGGTTTTGTTTTCATAACCTATTCCTGACACCTAACAAAAACCGGGAGGGCTGCTCCAGGATTTGGCAAGAAGGAACAGGTTGTGGATGAGCAGGTTTCTCCGACTCACCTACASGGGCCAGCAAGGAAAAATAAAAGGGAGAGGGTGGAGATTGCAAGGGGGAGGGAGAACGAAGAGGAGCGAGGAGCCAGAGCGGGCACGAGAAGTGACGTGTCCCCTTGGAGGCCGCGTGTAATGCGGCTGGCGGGCTGCCTGCTCGCGGTGCCACCGAGTTCCAGGCATGCCAGTCCYGCTGACTCAGCTCTTCGGAGGAGGAAAGGGAAGGGAGACGTTTCCCAACGCTTCGGAGGTCCGAGGGGATGCRGAGGGCTACATCACCCGGGAGGGTCCTGCGACACCCTCCTCCTGCGGGGTGTCCCTGGGGGGCAGGAGCAGAGGAGCCCAGGGGAGAGCGTGGGGCAGAGCCGCGCGCGTCCTTACGGCTCGGGAGCTGCTTCCCGCGGCTGCCGGGGCTCATCCCGCAGCAGAAATGCCAAGGCTCTCCCAGGCAAGGCGCGCTGCTCRCGGGAGCCACGGTCTCCAAGGAGACGGGAGGAACGCACGCGGATGCAGGGTATCCAAGTGAGAGATTCCGCGGCCCACAAAGCTGCTCTGTGTAAAAATGCCCCCCCACCGCGCCGCCGCCACCGAGCGGCCATTCACCCTGCAGGGAGAGCTCGGAGCTCTTGGGCAGCTCTGCCGACGTGCACGGCCAGCCCTGCCCTGCCCCGCACCACGCCGACCACCTCTAAGCAGTGCTTTTTTCCCCMAAAAAAGCACTGTTTTGCAGCACGCAGATACACGGGGCTCTCTGCGACGCCGAGGGGCAGGGCCCCGACGGCATTTCTGCAGCTTCAGGAATGGAGATAGAGATCTCGTCTCCCYGTGGCGAAGCACGGAGGGAGCTCGGGGCACGGCGTCTGCAGCGAGCACGGCGCAGTTATGCAAACCATGTGTGCAACTGGCACCGCTTGTGTAATCCTCCCTGCCACCAACCTTGCGAGCTACTCCGGAGAGGAAGGAGGGGCGGCGGGTGGGGAAAGTTCACCCGTAGATCAAACAGAAAATGGGAAAACGTCCAGAGAGCGCTAGTCAGGTGAAAGCACAGTTCCCTCGCATGGGAAACCTCCAGGATAAGCTTCCTTGAACTTCACACAAGGTTATAAATAGGAGTGTCATGCACAGTTCAGCACAGGTTCACTATATATATATACATATATATATAAAAGGCATTCTCATTTTCCTTCTTGAGTGATATCTGTCAATACGTGAGCTGTAAGCCAGTTCATAATTAGAGGCTGCTGAGAGCTCAGGAGAACCTGTCAGTAGTGGCTTTCTTCAGCTCTGCTACGACACAGCATTGACTGGGCTATTGTTCTGCCCTTGGGYTTTTCCAGGTTTCCCTTCGGGATGGCCAAACTCCCCTCTCGCTCCTTAAAGCATTTGCTTCACACACGTCCCCCACAGCCTGGCAAAGCCCAGCTCTGAGCACTGGTTTCCCTCTGCCCATGGGCCACATGCAAGGAGTTTTCCCCTGGAAAACCATTTGCTCAACCACCTCCTGAGGCCGCCTCCGGAGCGGAGGGACTCGCGGCTCGCTCCCCAACGTCCCTCGGGCTTCTCCGAGGGCAGCGAGACTCCCCAGGCCCCAGCGCTGTKTAGAGGCCGGCTGCCACTCCTGTGTTTACCGCTGCACCCGTAAACTCAAAATCCAGTTTTATGTGGCTATGTGCCACTCTGAGCACAGAAGTATTGGTGTTGTGTAATACTCCCTAATGTCAAGGAAAACAAGGCAGGAAAACGCCTGAACTTTAAGGCTTAAAACCAAAGGAGTAAAGAGACGACGGATCTTGAAAAATCTAAGCTATTAGTCCCTCATGTGACAACCTGCCCAGAGTGGTCCCGTGCAAAAAGACGTGTAGTTCACATCTGACCATCCTTAAGCACCTGAATTTGCAACCCGGGTCTCAAAGTGCTTTTCTTTTCCATTTCATTTTCCAAYCACTGAAAAAAAAGGCAGCACCGAGGCGACAACACACATGCACTTTCCACAGGCGTTGGGCGGGTGAAATCGATAGGGTTTGTAAAAGAAACAAGACGCAAAAATTGCAGCCTAAGTAGTAAGTCCTTTAGTATTATTAATAATCACCTTACTATTGTGYCTAAGATAATCATCCAGGTATCAGGGTGTAATACCTCAGTGGTTATGGCAACAATACAAAGTTATTATTCCYTCCACTTTGCAATTATCTCATTTCACTCCTGCACAAAGGATAAGTAAAAACTACAAGAGATGATATGCAGTGCTACRCAGCAGGGGCGCACGCAGCACTGGAGTACCCTGCTAGGCACTTGCACCACCTTCCTCACAGCACTGTCCATGTGCCCTGCAATCACTTGTGCATCTCCCACCACTATGACAAGGGTAAGGAGTGCTCTTATCCTGATTTCACCGAGGCAGGCACGAAGCTAAGGGGTCTGCATAGGCTCTAGCCCATGCTTCCAAGGTAGGAAAGTCACCTTAGACAAGTTCACAAATCAGCAAAGTAGCAAAACTTAAAATTAACAGCAAAAAAACCAGAAGAGGATTGAAAGRTAAAGATACTCTGGACATACAACTACAGACTATAAACGCTATCACAGTGTAAAGTGAGTAAAGGAGTTATTCATAGCCACAGAAGACAGAGCGAGGAAGAGCAATAATTTGCAGCAAATGAAAGGATAGTCTGGGTTAAGTATCAGGATGAGAGTCACAGCTATAAAAAAGCAGATGGAAGTGCAACAGTCTCCCTTGGGAAGCAACAGAAACAGCCTCCCCGGATGTGTAAAGAAGAGGCTGGGCAWGCTTAGGAGGGCTGCAGAAGTCTGGTCACATTCACCTGCTTTTTTGATGCTCGTGCAATCACACTTCTGTGGCCGTATGGAAGCGCAGGGGATAGAGAAGGGGAATGTCTAGTTTGTTTTTCCAGAGCAGGATGGCAGCAAAAAAACTTACATCATCCAGCACGGGAGAAATGGCCGTTTTCTCCTCAAATAGCAGCCCRAAAGGGCAGGAGCGGGTGCTCCGCTGCATCGGTACGGCCTGAGCTACACAAACAGAAAGAGAACCTGGCTGCCACTGCCAGGATGTCAAACACGGAGGGGAGGAGAAAAGGGGCAGAAAACTACATGTCAGGCAGTCCTGACCAAAGACCCTCTTCCATCTTGTGCCATGCGTGGCACRTGAAGAAGAAAGGGACAAGTCAGAGTTAACAAGGGATGGTCCCACAGGAATCCTGCACCATGTGGATGCCAGCTGAACAAGGACCTTGCTACCCCTAAGTAGTGTGGTGCTATCGTGTGTATAAGTACCTCAAAGGAGGGAGTGAGGAGGATGGGCTCGGCCTCTTCTTAGTGGTGGCCAGCGATAGAACTAGAGGAAATGGCCAAAAATTGACTCACCAAAAGTTCCTCAGGAACTTGAGAAAGAATTTCTTGACAGTGAGGGTGACAGAGCCCTGGAACAGGCTGCCCAGAGAGGTGGTGGAGTCTCCTTCTCTGGAGATCTTCNGAGAGGGGACCTGATTAATGAATATAAATATCTCAAGACAGGGAGTGAGGAGGAAGGGGCTGGCCTCTTCTCAGTGGTGGCCAGTGATAGAACTAGAGGAAACGGCCACAAATTGACGCACCAAAAGTTCCACAGGAGCTTGAGGAAGAATTTCTTACCAGTGAGGGTGACAGAGCACTGGAACAGGCTGCCCAGAGAGGTGGTGGAGTCTCCTTCTCTGGAGATCTTCCAAACCCGCCTGGACATCACCCTGTGCCACGTGCTCTAGGGGACCCTGCATGTGCAGGCGGGTTGGACTAGATGACCTCTACAGGTCCCTTCCAACCTTAAGCATTCTATGACTGTATTAGACCTTCTGGAAGAGRCAACCAACAGTAGTTTTGAGAGGTCTGAAGGGCAAGGGCAGAGGCTACGTACTGGAGAATTACGGCTCCAACCTCTCCATTTTGTAGAGCAGAACCTGCCTACTTGACCACAAAACCTGTCCTTGTCGCAGGTCCGAGACTCACCCCGACACGGATCCAACGGGAGCTCCGCTACGCTGCTAATGAGAGGAAACGGCCCTAACTGGAGAGCCAGGGAAAGGAGGAGAGAGCGCAACCCCCACGCAGAGCTCCGCCGCCTCCCGCCCTCCCCGGGGAGGCAGGGAGGCCTGGCTGGCWGCCCCGCCGCTCGCAGAGGGGTAGCAAGGCCACGTTCCCCCAAGCGACACAGCGGGAGGGATGAGCCGCGTCTCACAGATCCCCCAGCAAACCTTAGCACCTAGCAAGCTTGCTGTGAACTGCCGCTCGGAGCTGGAATATTCTCATAGCACCGGTGTCGCTCGTCACTGGCAACGGGGGTGAAATCTTTCCCTGCTCACCCAATCTGCAAGCACCTCTCGAGTGCTAAAGCAGCAACAACAACTGCAAAAAGCAGCTGACACCCACTTGTACTCGAGAGAGATTCATGAGCCTGGCACGCAGCGCGTTTACCTTCGCTCCCCGGACCACTTCTGCTATTTCGCAGCCTTATCTATAGGAAGCAGATCTCTCGGGTTTAACAGTCGAGGATTGATTCATAACTACTGCACTAGGGGGGAATCTTCATGGAACCTGGAGACCTTTAAAGGTGTAACAAGCGAAGGAAAGGGAATACACTT
Organism: Eudromia elegans; assembly: GCA_003342815.1. Taxonomy (NCBI): domain Eukaryota; kingdom Metazoa; phylum Chordata; class Aves; order Tinamiformes; family Tinamidae; genus Eudromia; species Eudromia elegans. The sequence goes on along the minus strand of PTEX01000086.1, from coordinate 1,852,211 downwards.
CTACCCAGGGCAAGAAGGATCTTCTCTGAACAAGTTCTCCCCCCAAAACAAAGCCCAAGCATGCCTTTTCTTTTTCTTATTCCTGCACACACCAGGCCCTGACAGCATCTTTATGCCGAAGCAGGTTTTTCAGTCGTAATTACGCCCTGTGGAAAAGGCTTAGCACAACAAAGCTTATACACCGAGATAATTCTGAGCACGTAAAAGACGATCTTTTCATATGGCTGATACTAATACTTATCACCCTTGTGCTCTGGGGGTTAAAAGGACCACACCACMCCACGACGGGGTTTCAGTGAAACCTGCCGTATGAGATGGCTAAGCAGAGCATTATGCTTTACATCTGCAGGCCCAGGGGATGAAAGGCCTGGTGCATCCAGCAAAATCCTACCCTTGGACGTATTTTGATCTTCCCACCTTCCAAAACCAGAATATAAACAATCTTGAAAGAAATAGCAAAGATTTTAGAGGCTGCAACACGTAACGAAGGCCTCTCAGTACTGCGAGCATTAAGTGGAAAGCAGAGCTGCTTCAGGGTTGTGTACAGATAACAACAGTTTAGAACCTGGAGCCAGATAAGAAAATAAAATGATTTTGCAATGAGATTAATTCCACCGAGTTTAACGCAGACGGTGTAAGAAAACTCGAGAGGAAGAAAAGCTCTGCCTGGATAAGCAGAGCTCTAAGTATCCGATCAACAACATAAATACCCATTGGCTCCTCGCAACGGGGGAAAGGTCCTGTTTGTTAACTTACTTGGAGGACTAGGATTTGTATGCAAAAGGAGCCCTGGGCCTCTTCAGATCCTTGATCGGTTTCTCAGATGGTGTCCTACGTGCTCCTACGTAAATTTTTCCCACTCRCAATGTGTTTAAGTCAGTCCAGCCTGGGTTGTAATGAGAATTTCAGGTCCCAGGGTTCTTCTGATTCYGATGTTCCTCAAAAACATAGTTACACAGTAGGCACTAACTTCCCCAGGTCCTTCAAAACGAAACCCAGCAGTTTAAAACAAACTGCTCAGTCTTAATAACACCCCTCACCACTCTTTYGATGATCCCCGTTGGCTTTTGACAGGCAGGGCTCCACACGCAGTGCGTTCTGGGGCTCGTTCATGCAGTTTTGCAGTGGACTGGGCCACTCGTAGGTGGGTTGACCCTCCCAAACACAGCCCGAGCCTAGGCCTTTCTCTCCCAAATAAATGCATCGCTGCTTGTCTTTTGCAAATGAAATGATACCATTAGTTCAGTGCTACTGAAGAGCTGGGCAATAAGAAACACGGCACAGCAGCAATTCAGGAAGAGGAGGGGGAGGAAAAAGCAAATATTAAAAGCAAAAAAGGGAAAATCATTTTCTAAACAGGAAAGAAGTAGCTTGGAAGCAATTTTAAAATGTATCRTGAGGAAAAGCTTCTGCGACAGGAAGAAATAATGACTCGAGTATTCAGTTTTTAGGAAGAAATAAACAGTAGAACTGCTTTCCTATATGCATAACATCTTCCCACAGCAAGGGAGCATGATTAAATTTGCCAAGATAAAGGCTGAAAAAATCAGGAAGTGCTAGAACTGGGATTGCCTRAGAAGGCTTCATTTAATCTGTGTGTAAGTGATCAGGCAGTCTTTTAATTAGAAAATCACATAATTTCTCCACAGGACCACCCTTGCTTAGTGCAAAGGATGGATATATGGTTCTTACTTAATGCAAACCTAGTCYGTATTTTGTTTACCCTCAGCACGTGATCCTGTCCCTCCTTTACTGCTTACTGGCCAACTCTGCTCTGAAAACTATCGCATTAATGATTTCGAAAGGCTTTTCTAGATTATCATTAGAGGCTTGATCTTCTTCATAACTATCAGAGAACTTACATTTCATATCAAAGCATGCCCATACATTGTTTCTTTCAAAGCACAACCTCATCATTTAGGTGCCTTATCTACCAGATTGAACTGTCAGATCAAAAGTTCATCCATCACCTACAGCAGGATTCCTCTCATCTGTCTTAGAGCTTCCTGCATCTAGTTGTCCAGTTGTGGACATGCTGGGGGGGATATGGGCATTCCTCAGCGGGAGGCTGAAGGGACCTTGCAACTGTTCCCAGGAGATTAGCTTTGACCAAGTACCTTCCTCTTTAAGACCAAAACGTGACTCCATACCCTGCTAGTTGCTTATGTATGTCCTGCAGGACAGGGCTCCTAACTTRTGTTGCAGCGTGTGGGGTGTCTTTACATCCGTGTCCTGCAAGCCCAGCTAAGCCTCTCACACCATCTGTGCTGTGAGATGATAGGGTTCATCCTGAAGACARCTCCTGAAGTCCTGCAAGTGCCTTCAGGCTCCCTCCTGCTCCTGGTGTMTTCTACACATTACTCTCTCCCCCAGGCATTATCCTACTGATGTCCTGAAGGCATCATCATATTCCTGAAATCAAAGGTGCCATACGTGGGAGGAAAATACAGAAGCAAAGTTCATCAGAACTCTGTGTGTCAGGGAAAGGTAAGCAGTCGCAGGAGCAACTATTGGCTGCAAGGTAAGTCCTTAATTATTTAGGGCTAAATGGTACCAGCATTAGAGATACAGAGTAACCTCTCGCTCCGGGAATACTTATATAGTAAAATGATGTTCTGCAAAAGAAAGGGAGGCATGGTGTAGATTGTGATGCTCATAAGCACTTGGGCATATATAGGAAATACTAATAAGCCAAAATATCTACAAAGAAAAAAGAAATGAGGGGGAGAAATACTCAAATCATTTTTTTTCAATTAATAGTAGTTTCGGTTATTTTAAATATCACCAAGATGCTTCTGCTAATGTTTGTTTGTACTTATATTTCCCTGTCTTTTTCACTCCTCCTGTCTTGCTGCACGCAAAGCCTGTGCTGAGCAAAGGAAAAACTGACTAACCGGCAGCAGTGAGCAGGTGTAACTAAGYGGTGACACAAGCAAAGTGCTTTCAAAATCACAGACTGAACTACCTGGGAGGTAAGTATATATGTATACCTATATTTACACATATACACGCAAAAACCTTCAATGCTTTTCTGGCATAGGCAGCGTTCTGTAAAGAATGAAGCACTTRAAACATTCTTGGGAAGAAAAACTTCTTTTTTTTTTTTGATTAATAGCGTTCTCTTATTCAAAGAGAAAAGGGGCACACAAGAAAACAAAAAATCCTACATTTTTGAAATTAAGTGCCAGATTTTCAGCTGGAGCAAAACAACAACACTTTTTTCTACTTAGAGGACAAAATTCCAATTTACATCAACCGAGAATCTGACCTAAAGAGCTTTTCTCTGAAAAATATGAAAAATACATTCAGATGCAGCTCCATTAGATAGAAACGCACCAGATTAAAATAACAGAGAWGCCTCATATTTCAACATAATTATTACTCTCTTAGTTCTACATTTCATCTACCAGATACCTCTTTTCAGGTTTAAAATGGGGTGAAGATTTGGTGAAGTTTGCTAGATTTTGTCATACTCTGCAAGTAGACCTCGAAGGAACGACGTTTGCTTTCCCAAAGCACAAAGTGCTTGGTTAGTACCCGAGTAGGAAAGGGTTTAGCATGGTTAGGGAACATCTACAATGTCCCTGAGCCGGGTGCACACACGTGGGCACAAGGCAAGCGAAGCTGCCTCTGTGGCAGGCACAGGGAGACCYTCCGTGTGGATGCCCCCATCCCGACTGGCATTCTGCCTTCGTGCAGGTGGCTGCCAGGTTTTAGGGCAAAAAGCCAGGTTTTTAACCCTAAGAACTGCCTTGGAAAATATTGTGGGAGCACTTGTCTGTCCCACCTGGGCCTCTGCTATGGAGTGATGTACCAGATGGGCTAAAGCGATGGCACCTTCTCCACTGACAACRCTAATGTAAAATTATAAACACTGCAGAGCCGAGCACAGCTAACTTGGTCAGGGAAAGAGCTGAAGTGGGACTCGGATGCCTAAGCAGCTTAGATGTTTTTTGGAAATCCCACACCTTAATTATGTTTATCCTCATGCAAAAAGTACAAAGATCAGCCGTATACTTTTCACACAGGAAACACGAACAATCTCTATCAATGACTGTATCTAGGTAACAAAATCTATATTCATATTAGGAAAACAATCTTCAACCACAATGTTCATGTTTTGTAATGTGGGTTATTTTATGTCATAGTTCCCTTTATTATTACTTTTTTGTTAATTGTAAATATTTTTATCATGTTTTCTCTTTTACTAAACTTCAAGCTGAAACTCTTGCTATGGTCTGATGTGTGAAATTACAACTCACAGTTCCACAGATGCTTCCCCTTCTGACTTTCAGATCAAACCTTCTCAGCTGCCAACGCTCAAGTGGTTCTTGCTGAGGCCAGTGCCAGGCTCGCTCTCCTCAGAAGCTCTTTCAGGAGTAAATCAGCACCCGTGCAGCTACCTGCATTCTAGAAATCCAGCTGGAGATCCTTACTGCTTTATCCTTGCTGGACACGTAAAGGCAACTCTGTATGAATCTAACAAACAAAACAGCCCAGCAATCTAAAACCGAATCCAATACGCTCCTAAAACAACAAGCACTATTGAAGTGAGGCCAGTCCTTTAGAAAAACACATATAAAGGGTCAGGAAGCTCCATGATGACATTTTCACATGCAGCGCTCTGCCTGCAGCTGCATTTCAACCACGGCGTTTCAGTACTCGCACATTTGCTAGCACCTTTAACAAGTTCATCTGTAGCACTGGCAGTTCTAACCAGCCGAATTATCTCTGCTTATTCAACAACGAAAAACACAGTCTCCTACAAAYGGCCTACACAGGAAAAATGAAGATCCTAGGAGAGAAAAACACAGCAAGTTGGATCTTACTCGAGAACCCTACGTAAACGCATTAAGTAAGGAGGATACAGCCCYATGGTTTAGCAAATAGGAACTAGAAACATGCCCAATCCTGATCCTCAGGGTTATGTGAAAATCATTTCTTTAGAACACATCACAAAATTATTGCGGGTGGACTCATGGCAAGGACAAAAACCATTCTCTCTGCTCCACCTTCTCCTCTAGGATAAGGGCTGGCACTGCCAAGAACTAGGACTTTAGAGAGATGCAACTGAATCAAAAATGAAATTAAGATTCTGAAAGACAAACAAGTCCCAGCTTTACCAGCACACAGCATTATTAGATGMAGAAACAGGTATGAACTGTGGTCCACGTCCCAAAGCAAGGTTTTATTCATAGCAATCTTTGGAATTTCACAGCCACTTTGGGCCCTACTGTGCCAAAACAATGTGACAGCCCAGGCTGGATACGCGGAGGGAGCCGTTCAGAGGGAAGTGCGATAGCATCAGCAGAGGAGCTCAGTTACACAAAAGGAGAGGTGGGGCCGAACCACAACTTCTCTGACTSGCACCAAGGCTTTCCCAGAGCTCAGATCTGCCCTCTCGGAAGAGGCCGGCGCAGAGCCAGGGCCACCAGGAACGGGCAGGCAGCAGTTTCCCTGCACGCCCCGCTGGAGCAAGGACGAGCAAGGGAGCAAGCGGGCAGGGCAGGCTCACCGGAGTGCGTCCTGAGGTGTCCTGTGAGGGCGTCCCTCCGGCGGCAGGCATAGCTGCAGAAGGGACATTTGAACGGTTTCTCCCCAGAGTGCAACTTGATGTGCCTCAGCAGGTTCCCCTTCTGGGTAAAAGAGGCTCCACACTGGTTACAGTGGAAGGGGCGTTCACCTAGAAGAGCAAAGGGAAGGGAAAGAGCTGTCAAAACTGCGAGGAGATGCATGAAGCCCCTACCCCACCCTTGGCGACCGTGCCGCTCTGCACCGCTGGGCTCCCCTTGTCCCCGCGAGGCTCGAGGCCCTTTCTTGGGTAGGACGGGCAAAGCTGCCAGCAGCGACTGGGGGCGCTTCCCTTCTGCAGCATCGGCTCGAGGAGGCCGAAACAGCCGGATTTTCACAACGTTCTGAACCTCAGAACCTCCTTCATAAAGGATGAGATGTGTTCAAAATTTAGATCCAGACCTGTGGTTTGGTGGTATTTATTTCTATGGTTTTGCACTTATTTTTAGTACAGGTCCAATCCATGTAAGTATTCCAAATCGATCACAACAATTTGTCTTGGACACATACTCGGGTCTTTGCTTTATACTTACTTACTTACTTGCTTACTTTATATTTTAATTCAAAGCCCTTTGGTAAAGGGTGCTTTGAATTGCTAGAGCGCTGTAAAGAGATTTGATGCCAACGAGGCCTACAAAGGTCAGGAAAAAGGGAGAAATAAGGAAATTTGTGTTCTCCATAAAATTAATGTAAGACTTCTTTGATGCAACAGAATTTAGGCCTTCTCCTTTTTTGTTTGTTCATTTAAACAGAATCTCAATTGCTTACGCTGTCCCTTCACTCCATACATTCATGCACACACACAAAGATCAAGTTAATGCTAAATGCCCATATCTGCCTGGATGGCTGGGATTGGGAGTGTAACAAAATACCCCAATTTTCCTGTATGGAAGGAAAAAAAAAAGAGACTGTTTATTAAGGACACTCAGCCTTTCTCAGCATTTTTGGGCACACATTTAGCTCCAAGCACTTAGACCTTACCAGGGACGGTGCGAGCCGGCGAGGGCACAAATGCACATTCCACATTGCCATCTGCTCACGTGCCTTTAGAGACACCARTAAGTTTTTACCAGCTAGGGCCCTAATTCAGGAAGGTTCCTGCACATCAGATTTCTCGCCATTAGCACTCATTAATTTTTTGAGCATATCACCTCTTATAGAGCACTGGGCAAATTATGGTGGGGCGTTCTGAGGACGAATTTGCTCCCCTGCAGCACAGCTCTCCTGAGAAATTGCCACTCTGCTACCTGTCACAACTCCTCCAAGATTTCTGCAATTGCCTTAAAATGATTACTCTCCTGCTGGACAAAAATTAACGGTACGTTGATATCAAAGGGGTTCAAACGTCTAGTGTAAACTCCAGCACGYGTGTCTCAAGTTGCCTGGAAGGAGAAGGAGGAAGAGAGCTCCTCGAGGAGAGCTCGTACAGACGAGCTCTAGCAGCCCTCGTGCTGCTGGTTTAAACMACTRCYRGGGTGTCTGCTTGAGCAAGGGCAGYGGCTGGSAGCAGGGGCCATATCTRCACGCCGTGCTTGCGCAGCTCCGCATCACGGGCACCAGCTGGAAAGAGCCAACCCCAACCACTGCAGAGCGCTGGGGCAAACGCCAGGGCTCCTGCAACCTCCCCCGGAACACCAAGGACAGCAGCAGCAAACTGGGGCACGCACCTCCTCCCAGCAAGCTGAACGAGAGCTCACTGGAATTAACGCGTGCGCCTTTTTCTTTGTAAAGTTTCATACCACCTGATCAGGCATCACCACCATCTGCACCACTCTCAAATGCCCCTGGCCAAGAAGGGCAGAGTTTGGCCCAGGAAAAAAAGCATATTTTTTCTTCTCTTTTTTGTTTTACTTTCACCGCCTGAGCAAACAGGCGGAAGCTCTTCCTTTCACACGTTTCTCAGTATTCAGGAATGATTGCTTCAGTTTCAGGATGACAACATGAAAGAAGGCAGCGAGTTTCTTATCGAGTCTGAAGTCTTTCACTCCCTGCTCTATTTAAAATGGAGCAGTTGATGTGTTTTGCCCGCCCCACCGGCAGCTTTCCTCTGATATTCTTGGAGGCCACATGTGAGCAGGTAGCAGTCCTCAACACACCGAAGCTGAAGGGATGCTGAAAACCTTCAGCCAGGAATTCAAATGGCTCCTTCCTTGCCACAGACACAACGCRACCACTTTACCTTAACCAATCTGATACTCTTTCTACCTAAAATCAGCACGAACTYCTGTTTCCTCCTGGTTTAAATCAGGTTAAATAACTCTTTTGATCTGTTTATTATACTCRTGCTCAGGCTCCCGTTTCCTGCCGCTGGTTCAAACTGCAGGCCTCTGGGGCGGCAATTAATTTCAGTCACACGTTTGCACTATTGATTAACAGCTTTTGCGTGCAGCCGAGTTAATCTGCGAGGCCGCTACCTGCTAGCAGGGTGCTCATAAAAGGCAAGGATTGATGAGCAAGAAGATGCGGCTGGTGTGMCGAGGACTCTGCTGCCCGGGGCCCCCCTGGGCCCCAGCAAGGCACYGGGCTGTGCTGCTCTGGTGCTGGGCAGCCCCTTTTCCTCTCCCTTGCCCWGCTCCCCTTTCCTGGAAGGTTGCTGGCACTTCTCTGGTACTGTCGTTTCCGAACAGGCAACCTCCTTAGCTCATGCTTCTGAGAAAACGACAACGTGACCGCGAGAGGCTGGGGGCCAATAGAGCCCAGTGCGCGCCGCACCACGTGCACGCCTCTCCCCTCGGGCTCTACTCACTTGCATGCACCAAAATACAAACCCCTTGTAAGGAGGACGTGTACTTCGGTGTGAGCAAGCGAGCTTTCTAACACTGGACAGGAGAAATAAGTATGCTAGTGTCAAATATATCTAATCTGCTCCAAGTATTAAGCCTTTCCTCTCTTTGAAAGCTRAAGCAGGGCAGAAAAATCTCAAAGCCACACGATTCAAAGGAAACAAGAACGCTGAGTGGGGAGAGGGGAAGGTGCAGCTAACCACACAAGAGAGATGTTTCTTTCCAGCTCCAGATTTAAGATCTCAAGGCAGACAAAGCCAGGAATGCCTGAAAGTATTGTTCCCAGCAAGGAGAATTTAATTATATAAAGTTACTTGAGGAAAGGACARGGCAAGCTAAGCCAGAGCTGCAGAGTATTATCTTTCCTAAAGGCTTAGGGACAGCGGCTTGTGCCAGGGAATGGGTCTGTTAATTTAAAAAAACATTGCAGGCTTTTACAGTTTTATAGTTAAATAAACGATTAACAGGTTTGATTTCAAATATTTACAACCAAGTTACAGTAAAATCCCGCTGAAACTTCCAAATTCATTGCTTAACATGCATCCATTACAGCTCTTTCTKCTCCATAGAGAGTAGCAGTGAAACACTGCAGCTGGACGCATTAGGATCTGAAGTACACAAGTGCACTTGCTGCTATGCAAACAAATAGCGAGATGAAAAGTGAAGTGGTCCTAAGGAGTCTGGGGTATTAACACGGCACGGCCCTTTCGTAATAACTTCAGAGTGGGAGCTGTTGTAGTAAGAGAAACGAGCAAGTGCTGAGACAACCCGAGACCAGGAGAATGAGCTTCCAATTAATCACCTCCCCGTTCCACTGCRTGTATTTTGCACCACATTTCCAAGGCAAACCAAGCCCCTTTTCTGCTCCYCCGGCCCGGCAGCGCTGGGTGGAGGTTTCACTATGAGTTGCTCTTCTCTGTAAGCCACCTTGGTGCAAAACACAGCAGTGATGTTTGCTCTAGCAAGGCACCAGCTGAGCTGAGAACCATGAGGATACCCAAAGCTGCTTGAGCGCGTTCACACTAGAGTCTATGATTTATGAGCTGGATTTATGAGTTGTTGCAATGGCCGTGATCCTGCCTCGTCCCAGGACACAAGGCAAGCACTGGGGGCACTGCTAGTGCATCAGCAGCCAAGGAGCACCAAGTGCCTTTAACCAGGCAGAACAGGGAGCCGCAGGAGTTGTTCCAGCTCTCTCTGTTTTCCGGACTATCTGGTCTATGTTCTTTGTGTTCTCCTAGATGAGGAGTTGCAGTGCACTCGGTACCAGCGGTTTTACTTGCCTACAAAGTAGTGGTGACAAATCTCTCGTGAGAAATTCCTGGGACATCTTGGGTGACTTCCAAGTGTCCTCTGTATTTATAACCAGAGTCTTAAAAGAGAACAAACCCTTAAGGGAATGGGCAAAGCTATCAGAAGGGCTTAGCTTGTGAGTACCAAGAGTAAGATACACTCTTCCCTTGAGGGCAATTTGGAAAATTTAGGCTCTTCCTCCTTAAGTAGGAAATGAGACTTTTCCAAAAATTAGACAATTTATTTAGGATGGTAAGGAGAAAATATCACATGTAGAAATTTGGCCCTACAATTTTTGATTCAGTGCCAAGGCAATTCATATTGCAAGAGGGAGGACTCTGCACTAGGCTCCAAATTGCAAGTTAAACCAAATAAAACTTTTCTGCTAGAACAGTAAGACAGGCAAGCCCAGTGGAGTCAATTGCAATGTGTTAATAACGACCCTTTGTGTAAATTCATTCCCAGTTAACCACTTTAAGCACAAAAATCTGAGAAGCATTATTATTGTTATTGTTATTATTATTATTATTATTTCTCATTGTTCCCAAATCCTGAACTCCTCATGAAAAAATACATATATACCATTTGGAGTTACAGCCTTGCCTATGTTCAATGACAATGCGATCCGCATTAAGGCAGAACTTGAAAAACTTCCTCCCTGGCACCTGATGCATTTCTTCATGCCCTCATGGCACCAAGATGCATGTGAAACACAAGCAAAGATCYGAGGTGCTCCCCAAGTTGGCACCCTGAGAAACAGCCAGTTGAGAGGGGCAATAATCACCAGAGCTCCTTTCTTGGAGACAAACTAGATTACTGACCTTAACTTCTTTCTCCCTCCTTCCCTCAATACTCCCTGACACAAGTGCCCGGCGTATCCCACGACAGTGTGACTCCTGCCGTGACAAAACACCCTGACAACGATGCTGCAACCTCGGGGCATGTGCTCTGTGATAGGAGATTTTGCAAGAAAGAGGACGGGAGAGGAGGGAAGCACATGGAGCCTGACACGCTACCCTCCCGACCTGCGCTCCCGGCTCCCCGGGGCATGTCACTGACCTCCTCGATTGAGCTTTCCATTAACTTTCTGGTAGCAAGCGGGGCAGGCCAGGCTCCGGCTGCACGCGGGCSAGCAGAGCGTGGCAGGGTCCCACTGCCACCAAGGGCAGCGTCCCTGGGGCCGCCCGCGCTCCCCGGGCCTGCACATTCGGGCTGCCCACAGGCCAGGCCAGGCCAGCTCGTGGCCGGCCAGGAAGCGGCCGYGGATTTCGAAACGCTCCGCGTTGGAGCACGGCCACCAGGATGTTAAAAATACCCCTGAAACATCACGGATGTGGAAATCCGAGCGAGCTGCTTTCTTGCGGACAGCGAAGCAGCAGCATGCATTTAAAAAGAAAAAAAAAAAAGGGAGGGGGGGGGAAAATAATGTGGGGAAAAAAAAATCCCCCGCGAGATTTGCCCACTGGTTTCTGATTAGAGCACCAAGCTGCCCGCTGAAAGGACTGCCTTTGCTATATGCTTGAGATCATCTGTATAGAGCAATGCCTCGCGGCTCCTGCACTCAGAGGGAAGAGGGGCATCGCTCTACGAGGGGCTGCCGGTAGCCCCAAGGGAAAAGCTGCCCGTTACGTAATTCCCATCTTTCCTGCTGCACACACACACACGGACATTTGTCCCTGCCCGCGCACAGAGGAGGWTTTGCTCTGCTCACTTTGAACGGGCGTGTTTTGTCTGAAAGGAAGGCGGCAGCCTGGCCATTTCAAAGATGCTGTAATTACTGCACATCTCTGGAAAACGCAGTCCGTCTAATTAAGTACCTAYGTCTAAATTTAGCCTGTCTGATTTAGCCATTCAAGTTCAAGTGTGTGGACACTGATGCACCTACAATACATATGCTCGCATATATGCGAGCGCCAAGGAGAACTTTTTGGGAGGGTGAAGGCTGGCTACTCGGTCTGTTACCTCCTCCACAGCAGCCCTCTCTTCCTTCCCCTAGGGAGGGCACAGCAAACTGGTAATCARCATTTTGGCTCTCCAGCCAATGCTTTGCCCCTGTTGGAACTGCTGTCCAAAATCATGAACGTACCATCCATGACCCTGCAATGCTTTGTGTTACACACTTATGCTAAGCTATTATCAATACAACTTATATACAGGGCATTACCTATGTAATATATATTTATTATCCCTCTGCTCAGAAGTTCTATTGATTTCTTCCCCATCAACCGCACACTACTTGACTGCAAACTCCTAGGTTTACAATGGGATTATACACAGGCTTTTCTTACCCTACCTTAAAACTCCACTTTTCTCTTTATATCCGAGCAGACATCTCACAGTTACAGTGAAAGCACAGACTTTCTCTCACCCCATTAAATAATACTGGACAGAGATTAAAAAAAAAGAGATATCTTTCATTTGGTTCAAAAATATGGAGAACACAAACATCCCCTGAGGCTCCAATACAGAACCTGGTGCTTAACCTTAATAAGATTTAAGCATATGTCTTAAGTTAAGTATATATTGTAGCACTTTAGGTGACTTACATGTGCTTAAATCTCATGGAAGTTAAGCACATGCTTAAGCATTCTTTTGAATCAAAGGTTCTRCCAGATAGACTCCAAGATTTAACAGTAGTGTCTTCTGGCAACATCTGTGCAGTTTTGCTGTTGGAAATAACCCACTTGCACCTCAGCAGCAGCACGAAGGTAACTGTGTCCTATACCAGAGTTACCCCAGYTTGCAGTTTGCCCTATTAGCTGAAACCCCCTTGAAATTCCCCATTTTCTGGTCATGTGGTGTCAAAGTAGTAAAAGCTCTAACTAAGCTGAGCTGAGGAGGAACCAGCTCCAGRGATGCACACAGCAGCTAAGGTTTGGTATTCCTGTCGAATTCACAAATCCATAAACCCAGTAAGCTGTTTTGGCCTCCAGCCACTCGGAGTAATAAGAGTAATAAATGACAGGAGAATGGAAGCATTAAAAACARTGCCTGCTTGGCTGGGCATCCCTCCAAAATATTGCCTGCTTGGCGAGGGAAGCGACYCAGGAACCCAGGAGGGCAGTTCAGGCGTGGTTTTCCCGACGGAGCTGCAATGCAACATGCACAGGCCCACGCTGGCACCAGCGCCGCTGGCAAAGCGTCTCCTCCGTGGGGTTTGGTGAGGCAAAACTCGGAGAGACCCGAGGTGAAGGATCAAAAATCTCATGCACACACACACACACCCCCCAGGCCCCCGTGCTGCAGAACTGCTCTCACCGTCTTGCTGCTGGTCAAGATCAGCAAAAAAAGGCTGATTTCCAGGCTCCTGTGCTGCTCTTAAGCAGCAAAGGCTGAAATCAACACCAGGAGAGCACCGTGCTGGCCAGCAACACGGCATCACCCAAAAGCAGGGGGAGAACCAAAGCAGCACAACCCCCTCGGCCCTCCCCAGCCTCCTGCTGCCCGCGAGTGAAAAGGGAAGAGAGAAGAGCGGTCAGGTAACATCAACATCAGATGCCACAGGCAGTCACCAGATTTGCTTTCAGCTGCTTACCAGTGTGGCTCCTTTTATGTACCATTAGCACATTGGGCCCAATGCAAACCATGCCACAGAYGTCACACTTCAGTTTACCATTCGGAAGCCGGATTCCTCCCTCACTCGAGAGCTCCTGGATCTTTCTGTTATCCATCATCTCGTTATTGTCAGCAAGGGGCTCTTCCAGGCTGCTTCCTTCATCAAGAGCCCTGATCTCATCTTCCTGACACAGGGGCTTCCTGTCAGACTCCTCATCACTTTGCATTTCTAGCTTTACTGAATTTGCTGAAATAAAAAACAATAATAATTAAAAATGTGTATTTTCTAAGTTCCCAACTGCTAATAACAAGACAAATTTCAACTGTAACTGGTACTTGAAGCACAGTCTAGAGCTGAAAGCAACATGAGGGCCTTGCTACAGTGAGGGCAGTGCATTCACAAGTTACACATGACTCCTCTCTCGAAGCCTATTCCCCCCTTTTTTTTTCCTATTCCCTGTTCTCTCTRTTTTACAGCTAAGAAATTAAGGAGCCATGGAAGCCAGATACCACGATTCCGAGGTCACAACTCAAACCTTCTGTAACCAGCAAGAGCTTGTGGGATCGGCAGAGCTCGCTTATGAAAAATAACTGCAGCTTTTTCACGCGGTGCTCTCAGCACGGGACACTGTGAGTGACCAGGCACCCCACCTCGGTGCTCTGACGGCTGGTGGAAGCTGCTCAAAGGGCTCTCCCACCGTCGCACTCTCCATCCATACAGCCGGCCAGACAAGACCACGTGCCTGTCTCCATAAGCCTTGATCCTGCTGAGGGGTTTTAAAGGGAGGCGATTCAGCCTTCACACCTAAGCAGTCTTTGACCTCTGCACTAAGGCCATGAGTCCGAGCGCCGCTCAAAGCAGTGGGTTTGGTTTGGAAATGTGCGTGCCAGGCCCGGCCGGGTACCCCGAGCTCCTCGGGGTGCTCCTCGACGAGCCYGAGGGCTACAATGAATGCGTCTCGTGCCCACGAGACCATATGGGCTCCAAGAGCTCTCCTGCTAAAACGTGCGGAGCCGACCCCGGCGGATACACCCTGCTCCTGAGTCACCATCACGCAGAGCCCCGCGAAGGCGCAAAGGAACCGAGACCAACCGCCAGCAAGAGGCTGCTTTTGGACCACGGCCTTGCTCAGGTTCATCCCCCGCTCCACGCCGAGGCGCTAACGGGAGCCCAAGAAGGAAAGCACCAGTCCAGCAAAGCCCATCGTGACCAAGGACGCAGACGGATCACAGCGGACTAGCATCAGCACAGGCTCTGCCATCAAAACGTTCCGCAGGTACAAAACACCCCAGCACTTTGTTTACACACGGGAATTGATATATTGTTGCCACAGAGATGCATTTATTGTTAAGAGAGGAAACGACGGCACACGGGGAGCTCGGCCATGACTTGGCCGTGGCCTGTGTGGAGGGGACAGCTGTCCTGTCCTCGGGGCAAGCCGGCTGCTTCCACCTACGCACAGCGCGCTGGGAAGCGCGCCGGTCCCCAAGGACAGCGCTCGGCCCCTCGGCGCTGACGCTGGGACACAGGCTTCACGCTGGGAAATACGCAGAGGAAAAACCACCTCTCCCACCTCAACCTGCTCGTGAGAAGCTCTCCTTTTTGCATGATTCCACCCTCCCCAAAAAGGGCAAAACACAGTTTTCTGAATGGTTTGCTCTGCACGGTAGCCACCACCTCAACAAGGTGGAGGAGAAAGGCAGAACTTGCCCAAGAGGAGGATGTCTGCATGGACACAGCCCCACGAGGGTAAACAGGAGGGTCTAGAGGACGTGGGTTACTCCGTGCCATGGAGCGTGTGTTCTCCACGTGCAGACTTCCCAGCGTGGGGGCCTGGCCGCGCGGGAGCTCAGGAAGCAACGCGGCACTTGCTGCACAGCCTGCGAGCGCTGCGGCACGGGCACGATGCTCCTCACAGCCAGGGAGAGGGACCTGCAGCAGAGGGCTCCGCAAAAGGGACGACGAGCAGGAGCTCKGCCAGCTTGGTGTGCTGGAAGCAAGAAAACCAGGGCCCCGGGCCCGGCGCCCCGCGCACAGAACGACTCTGAGATTTAGGGACAATTTTAGAGCTGAAGAATGACAGTTCCCTCTAATAATAGCAGCCTTTGGGGGTATTTAGCAAGTCTGAGAGCGAAGCCCAAACAAATGGCTTGCAGTCTGCAGAAGGATTCAATACACTTGGCCACACGAGTAACTACAGCAGGGACAGGAATAGAGCTCCGCTCTCCTCACATAAAACCCTTGGTCACTACCACAAGACTGAATACGGCGTGCACAGTAATGCACAAAATACTCCCAAAACCTCACACTAAATGTGTGTATTTACAGATACTTGCAAGAGGGACAGCGTTTGCACTCTACACATCTCCTTAYGTTGCTTGCATAATTTTCTGTCTCAAAAAGCGGGTGCTTTGATGTGGAATAACGAACCCTTGACTGTGATGAGCATGGAGCACCCCAGGTCCCCATGAGGGGACCTGGCACCACAGACACCTCCGCCAGCTCCTGTTGCTGCACAGAGGTTCCCTGCGCCTGGCACTCCTTGCAGCGCTCCAAGGAGGGGCACGCGGGTGCTGCAGGGATCACCTCACCACGGCTTTGCTGAGCAGGTCACCTCCGCTGCCTTAATCAGCCCCACGGACACATAGGGTCTATGGGGCAGCCCATACATGGGCACACGCTTAAACTACACACAGCTTGTCTTCTCTGCTCTCATCCAGCCTGTGAAACTACAGCCGTTTTATGGAGCTCTCTGTTTCCACCCGCAGCCACAGGCTTGAGGAAAATAGTGAACTTTGCAGCAAAGAGAAGAGGAGCGTTAAGGGATGTTGGTGGTCATCCTTCACCACGCACCGTCTCCACATCGAAACTTCACCCCGGCTTCCCTTGCCTCTCCTGTGCATGCGCTTTTGCTAAAAGAGGCAGGTTTTCTCCGTCCTTGGCAAAGCAAAGCACAGATAATAATAAAAATAAATCCATTTACTTAAGTTTTTGGCACTTCTCCTTCTCAAAAGAAAAAAAAAAAAAGAAAGAAAAAAAGAGCGATATAGAAGGGATAAACTGCAATCCAGCAGAGTGCAAAAGCATGAACTTGAAGTCAAACATTTCTCCCTCGATGATACCAATGCCCTGCACTTTTTCCCACTCCGTATCACCCGGCACCTCCTGCCCAGAACAGCACCTTGTGGGAGAAAGAGCTTGGCAGCCACAAAAGCTTCTACCTAAGCCCGAGAAGCTAATGGGACATATTTAACAGACCACACGGCAATTTTTCTTCCCCTTCTTCTCCATAGCACCAACCAGCCGATCCTGAATCACACTTTATTCTGAGTGGCCAAATTGAAAACAATTATTGTTAATGCCTCATAAGTGCTAATTAATCTGCAATTCCCTATTAAACAGCATTCTGGCAAGTCTTCAGCACCAAAATATTTTCTTCACCCACAGATCCGAGCTGCTGCAAACCAGAAGACGGATGATCCACCATAGAAAAACATGCCCAGTATTTTGTCCTCTGTGATAGAAATTTGTTTCTCTCAGAAGGGAGAGAAACAAAGTCCCTCGTGATTTGCTCAGGGACATGATGGGGTGGAAAGTACAATCCAGTACGTGCTTTTTTTGGGGGAGAAAAYGCAGATATCCTTCGGTGCGGCGGCACGGGGCAGGCAATGGGGCCGTGCCCCTCTGCCTCCCCCGCCGTCTGCCCCCCGGGTCAGGGCTCATTTGGTCTGTGGCCTCGAGAGCCGGGCTGGCTCCCGGCACGGGGGTTTGTGGTCTCCAGCTTGAGGTCAGCTTTTCCTGGCAGCAGCGCCGCGCTCTTCCCGCTGCCCCGGGAGCGAGCGCGGCCCTCGGCCCCCCCGGCCCTTCCCTGCTCCTCGCCCGCGGCAGCCGGGAATGCCGAGCGCTGGCCGGGCTGTGCAGGCTCATCCTTGAGGAGGCAAAATTCCAAGCGGCCGCCCCCGAAGAGCCTTGAGGCGGCTCCGTGGGCGAACGCGGCCAAGGACGTTGGCGGAGAGCAGGCGGTGGACGGCACGGTGGCTCTCCGGACACGTTCCCCATCCAAAAACCACTGCATCCAGAGCTCTATATACCTCAGAGCTTCCACACATGCAAAGAAATCAAGGATATTTAACTGCCTTTCAGGAAAGCGAGCCCGAGCTGTAACTACAGCAACACGGCGAGAGGCAGCTCCAGCACAACCTCCCGCRTGACATCCTGCCAATGGTCACCGACACCGGCTATTTTAATCACAAACTTCTCCCAGGCTCTGGATTAACGACACAGCTAATTGCCACCTAAAGACAAATGCAAAACGAACCAAATTCTTCCAAGTGCCGAACCTGGTACCTAGTTGCTGAACTGCAGCCCTTGGGCACAGGTCCCCTTTTCCACACTAGTGGAAGCACCCGGCCGTGTTGAGCAGAAGACACTTAACGCTGAGGGCTGGGCCGGCCAAGTGATGGTGTTTGGTAAAACACATTGTGGGTGTTGGAGGAGTGAGATCTCCCCCGACCCAACYGCTTCCACAGCCCCGAGGCGAGGAGAGCGAAGCGGAGCCAACGCCGCGGCGCTGCCTCTTGTTGCCTCCAAGGGCACTCGGAGCGGAGAGCTCCTCGAGGAGGCTGTTTACACCACTCCACGAGTGCCACGAGCCTCCGGCGCCAGCGTAAACACGCTCTGCTCCCGGAGCAGGGCAAAGGGTCCTGCTGAAACGCAAACTCCAACTCCACCTCTGTGCTTTTCACTGATAGTAAAATTTGGCTCTTAACTRGTAAGACTTTTCAAATCTTTTTTTGGCTTGATCGGGAGTTAGTAAACGTGTAAACATTTAATCTTCCCTTTTAAAACCACATGAGGGGTGCGAGTGCCAGCTGGGCAGAGGTAAAACTGAGCAAGAAATCTGCTCTATAGCAACCTTGGAGCCACAGCAGGAGACAACACCACGTAGCACAAGGGTCGGCATTAAAAAGCAAATTGACTGGAAAYCGTGCTCAGCTCCCGAGAAACGAGCCGGCCTCTCCTCCTCCTTCTGCTACCTTGGTGCAAAAATTCCCAAGACACGTAGGCAGGATGCCGAGGAATACGGAAAGCCTGCTCAGCGCAACGGTACCAGTACAAACCCATCTTCTTCAGGTTATACAACTGCAATGCTGATGAGAAAGGGAAGCGTTTCTTAAATGACACACCCGAAGGCCAACACCACCTGACCGGCAATTTAACGGAAATGGTTTCGGTTTGGGGTTAGAAAGGTGTATTTCGAGACTGCCAGTCCCGCTTGCACAGATGRAGGGTTTCTGGGGGCTCAGAGAGAAGCGAAGCTCTGTCTGCRTGGAACAAATGAGGCAAATGTCACCTGCCAAGGAAGGGGAATTACCCAACTCTTTTGTCAAGTGAAGAAAAAGCCTTAATGGGGCCTCTTACGTCACCCATGGACATCCCCGATGCTGGGCGTCAAATCTCCCSATCACAAGTTGCCAAGGAAGAAGCTTTTAGCCACCGAGAGTCTTAGGTGGAGACATCACGTTGTCACGTGGATTTCTGCAGTCATGTTCTTTCCTAACAGATACATCAAACCAAATACTTTAGAAATAATACTAAGAAGGAGAAAAAGAGGGTGATTTAGAAGCGCTGTGCAGAGGTCTTTGCAGCATGCTCCAAATGGGATTCTTCAAGCATGCCTTCATGGAGCGGTTAATATTCCCAAAATTCAGTGAGGAATGCTCAGCTTATTTAGGCATTCCTAAAAATGTTAGGAAAATGTTCACRTTGAAGAACCTCAGTTTAAGCCTATTTCCTCTGAAATTTACTCAAACTCTTCCTAAATATAATGGAATACTTATTTCCTGCCCTCYTCTGGTGCTGTGCATGGAGTGTAGACCAACAGGGCTCTTCCACCCAAGTTCAATTTCAACAGCGACAGCCTAAGACCATCTTCAACCGGGTTTTAGTCGGCAAACTGTGTTTGGTGGACTCCTGTTCCCTACCCCTAACCCTGCTGATCCCTTCTAGTWGTGCATCTGGGTGGAAAACTAAACCAACTGGAAACCAACCCTCCTGAGGAATCTCAACCATTTTGTGCAGGATCAGGCCCTTGACCGGCCAGTGCTGTCACAAGAACTGCAGTGTTGAAACAAGTGGGGGTCAGSGGAGGACGGGGACACAGCACCTGCATTCAGGTCAGCTTGGGCTGRTGTGCAAAGGCACCCTCATTTTCACGGAATACCTTCAGCAGCAACATTTTTAAAATACCGGGCTTTTTCTCCCAACCCAGGTGTCCATCGCCAGGCGCRAGGAATGAGGACTGCAGTAGAGAAACCTGTGGAACAACTTCTATGCTCAAAAGACTATACAAGCTTATACAAATATTCAAACTGAAAGGAGCAGAGTTACAATTGGGAGGGCTCTGATTTAAGCAAACAACGTCCCAAGTGCAGCATTAAGACCTGACATATCTGCTCTACCACAGGATGAAATTTTGGGCTGGGTTCACTGAGAACCCTGCTGAGGTCCAAAGGCTGAGACAGCACACAAGGATTTGCCCCAAACACCTAAAGTTTAGGAACGACTGTTTGCTCACCACAAATTAGCCTTCCTGTATCTCCATCCAGCAACAGCAGGAACTTCACACTGAATATGTATGATTGCTCAGGGTTGCAGGATCCCTCTTCCAGAAGAACCTCAGGCCATATTTCAACCACAAATGCATGCACGTAACTTGTATTTACATGAGCAAGAGCCATATATTCATATCCCAGGGTAAGAAAAGAAGTTCTGGTGATCCATCCTTCCCCTATACTTATGAAGYAATTAGGGTGCAGTAAGTATTGCGTTCAACATAATACAAAGCCCTTGCCCTGTCTGCAGGTGCAAGGCAGAGCKTCCTCATCTGAACATCCCTCTGCTCATGGGGAACATCAGAACTTTGCTGAGCAAAAGAGGAGAAGGAGGAAGAGGTACCTGCCTCCCAGCTGCTGTGTCCTTCACGGATGCTCAAGGCCAGGCCAGATATTAGGCTTGCAGCCATGGCTCATGTTTCTCTAAGGTCAAATAATTGGGAGATATTGTAGAAGCTATTTTTTTTTTCCCTCCCTATTCTGCTGGTAGTGTTTTGGCAGGATGAGAGAAAGTTTTTTTCATTTTCCTCTCCTCTTTTCTAGCATGAAAGATAATTTCTTTGTATAAGGTTCCCCTAGCAAACCCTGTGCCCTTATGCAATCCCCAGCGCCCCTCGCCATCTCTCCTGCTCTCCTCCTGCCACACACCGGCACCATTGGCAATTTCTGTCTCTGTCTCAATGGCTTTAGGTTTGGACAGAGAAGGGCAGAGACAACCCTGGTTTACAGTAAGACCTTATTTTTCAAGGCAGGAGCAGAAGAAACGTTTACTCACTGAGCAGTGGCACAACAGTCACCTCTGTGTGGACCTGCTCGGAGGCTGCATGCTCTGTACAGGACCCAATGTTGGAAATTTGTAATGGAATATGCTGACAAACTGYAGCTATGTGTGGAACGTCTCTTTTCTCTTAAAAAAAGTGAATTATAAGATCCATTTAAGTGACCAAAATCTCACTGCTCCCCCATTCTCAACTCTGCTTCTTAAAAAGTGCACGACTTCCTAAAATGCCTTCCAGCACACACACAGAGTGCTAATTACATCAGCAACAATTATTTAATTTATAAAGAACTTGCCATCAAGAATTGGCATTATATTTGAAAACACACCTGACARTTCTTAGAAGCATATGGAATGACTCCCTGGGTTTGAACCAAGCATTTTTTTTCTGTATTTTCTGTCTTTGCCAGTACATTTTCAGCACTAGAAGTATTATCTTATATTTAATGAAAGCCTCTCACTTATTTTTTCTTTTACCCTCTACACCATTCACAGCTTTCAGGAAAAGATTTATGTATTTTTAGTCATATAAACTCTAACCCAACGCAACCTGACCTAGTCATGTTCTCCTCCTATAAGGGAGGCCCCTCCTCTGACTCATCAACCCTTGGAAAATTATAGGATAAGCTCCTGTCACTAAAATATTTTCTTTGTCACTAAATTGCAGAAAGGAGATTAAGAGAGAAATCTGCTCCTTGTCTGCACGTATGTGACTCAAAGCCCTGTCGGCACCTCAGGAGGCAGGTAGGTGACAGGGAAGGGAATGGGCAGATCCCCCGGGTGCAGCAACACTCCGGCAAAATCCAGGGGAACTGGATCCCCTTGCAGCTGGGCCCCTCTCAGTGTTTGGGTGCGTGACTTCTTACCGTGCATTTCACAAAGTCATTGCTGTCTTAGTCCCCACTTCCATTAAAAAGRAAAAAGCTCTGCCTAACCTTGGCAYGACTGGAAAAAGTTTAATGAAAACTCCTAAAAGCCAACAGTAAATGCTGAGCTCTGCCAGCACAGTGCTGCTTTGAGACCTCTTTTGCTTACTTGAGATAAAAAAAGAAAGCACATTTCCCTTGTATTTTTTCACTTTAGTAGCCAACGGGCACCAGGATTTKGGGATCTGGGATGCAGAGCGCCACATTCCCAGTTCTGACACCCCATTGGCACTGAACGTCGCACACCAAGGCCAGGCTCGAAGCCCAGCAATCCCGTGCACCCAGAGACGCCTATCAGGAGCTATTCCCAGAACCTTTACTGGAAGGTATATCACAACGACAGCAGAATGTGATACAGTCCATTAGCTTTTCCAAATACAAAAGAAAAAAAAAATACTATTTTCTATCTACCTTCCTCTTTCAAAAGCCGTTTCAAGCATCTCAATCTGTTAAAGCCCCAAACTTAACTCACTAAAAACGGGGGGAGGGCATCTCTGGTGMCTCATTTCCACAACTTAAAACACACCAGCTATTAAAGCAGCAAGATATTTAAATGACTATTCATTCTGATGTGTTTTTTTTTTTTTTTAAGAAATGCTAGGCTTTCACCTGTATCATTATTATGTAGGCAGCGACAGATGGCAATGGAAAAATATAAAATAACTCTTAGAGTATTAACTTTTTTTCAGTACCGTATGTGTCAGATTCTTTAGCATAAATAAATGGCATTACAGAGTCTCATTAAATCTATACATCTGTGTAGTAACTTGCAATTTATGGATATTTTCTGACACAATGTTCAAACCAACAGGTTTAGCTCACATGTTTCTTTTCTCACCATGCCGTCTCCAAGTCACCAGAAAAGCAAACAAAAGCAAAACCCTACAGTAAATATTCCTGAAGAATTCAAAGAGAAGATTTGCTATTCATCATCTACACATATTTAAGAGCATGCGAAGGAAAGAGGGCGGTGGGACCGTGGAAAGAAGGGGCAGGAGAGAGGCAGCAAGCCAAACAGATCATGAGATGCACAAAAGCCCACCTAGGCTGCAGGTGAAAGGGCGTTTCTTCAGCTGGAATCAAAGGACAAGGACACAGAAAGAGCAGGAATGTCGTCTTGTTGTCAGGGATCCGCTGTGATTTGCTGTGATTGCCCTGCCAACCACGTCCCTGCGCTCCTAGTGCAGAGGTGGCAGCTCCTTTCCCAACCGCTGTCACGGCACCTCGGAGCTGCTCCCTTGGCATCCGGCATTCCCTCCGAAACGGCCCCGGGAGCCAAGGAGAGCTCCTTGCTAAATGCCGGGCTGCATTCTACACCCTTCATGGATGCAACACATTCCCAGCGGAAGGCTGAAGTCTGGCATGAGCAGCGACTTCAACCTTTTGTCTCCTTTGGTAAAGGATCTGCTGGAAGCTATTTATGCACTGGCTCCTTTCCTCTAGGAGGAGCTGGTATCTCTGCCTATAATTAAGACTGCTTGACACTTCCTACGATAAGACCCTGTTTTTCACTTGCTTATCCCTTTGCCAGAACCAATTTAGGCTGAATTTTTAGGCATTATTTGAATTTTTGTGTGCGAAATCGCAATCAAAACAGTTCAAGTGGTTCTGACAGGGTTGGAGCAAACACCACCACCCGTTCTTGTGCTCACAGAAGTCGATCCATGACCAGCAGGAGGAATGAAACCTGCTTTGCTACCCATTGGTACCACAGACCTTCCTATGCGCTCTTTCCTTGCAGGAATCCCAGTTTGGCCAAACAGAACCACTCGCCTTGCTTTGGTTTTGAGGATGAGCCACGTGCATTTAAAAATGATTACTCACTGCAATGAAAAGTTGAAAAAAGAGGAAAGAATCTGGCATCCTAAAAGCCTCACTTACGCACGCTTTAAAGTGCATAATTCCATCACTGTACTGTACATAGCACACAATCTCCGAGGAGTAATTATCCATGGATTGGAAGCCAGTGTGAATATACACACAGTCAGTCAATATGATGTTGTGCTTGCTGCCGCTGCTGCCTTTTTTTTTTTTTTAATCAATTTTAATTGTTGTGGATCTATTTCGGCTAATAAAAGAGAGTGAACCGATTCTGGTCGGATAGATTTCTGGATACGGAAAATGAGCGAGCAAAACATGTGAAAGTACTTACTGTATTACCAGAAATATTTATAAATGGCTCTTCCCTCCCTCAGCTGGCAGAATATCAAAGCAGTGAGGAAGCAGCACGGATGGCTTTTGAAGGGATGGGGAAGGCAAAAGTCCACTCCTTCATCGTCAACCTGAGAAAGCAGCGCCACGGGGCTCCATCAGCAGCCCAGACTGGAACTGCTCTAACAGTAAAACCTCCCCCCTTGTCAAAGGGCTAACCTTATTCTCAGCACAAACTGCATGAGAAAGGATAACAAATGATAACGGGGAGGAAAAAAAAAAAAAAAAATCAACGTTGCTCTATTGGATTATGACAAAATCCAAATGGGAGGCTCAAGCTTTCTGTAATTTAGGTGAGATCTCCAGGACGAGGAGTCATTCCAACCGAGCCCCGTCATATTCGATGGGTGCTTGATACAGGAGGCCGACGTAGACTCTTTGGGCTTGGCAGCAGAGCAGCCTCCTCCCTGACGCACAACAGCCCCGCGGGACACCAGGTACATCCACACGAGTGGCACAACATGGGGAAACAAGCACATTTTCACACAAGAGCCACCAATTCCCAAGTTCGCTCGTACACGTGGGAACGCCCGGGGGTCCTGAATCAGTGCGATGCTTGAGCAATCGCCKGTCCTCCACGTTAAAGTCAACAGGACTTTGGTACACGCACAGCTAATTACCTGAATTCATGGTTGGGCCGAGCAGGCATGTTCCAGCTCACAAAAGCAATGAAAGGACGCGGGGCAGGAAGAACGAAAAGCCTTGAGGAAAGGATTAGTAGTGTCACAAGTTAAACATCTCCTCCCTGATGACATACAGGATCGGGTCAGCTGTGCAGACAGGCAAGAACACTGCAGCGTGAGGCCAGAAATGGCAACTGCCTGCTTCACCCATGGCATGSAGCAGCGTTTGAGATACCAAACAAGGGATACTAACATACACTAAGTGATACCTTTCCTGTGCATAAGAGCTAGGGATTTTTCAGCGTTTGACTGCACATCATTTCTCTTCCTGATCCCCTCCACGGCTGTTTATGCCCTCCATGGCCRTTTTAACTTCTCTAGCAGATTTAGGAGGAAGAAATAACGACACGTTTCTCTCTACAATCAGCCTCCGAAACCTTGCAACTCTTGCTTTATAGTTATAAAAATCATAATGTAGGTGAGCTATAACCTCATAGTGATACACTGTCATTAAGTCTACTGAATTACAACAAATAACATGGATGGACCCGAGTGGTAACTCTACCCTATTCGTTTTATAATAATTAAGAGGCATTTGGTGATAACATGAACACATCTCTGTTAAACTGTACGTGGATACCTACTACTGGTTATGACTGGCCTTAGTCTTTATAAAAATAATCACAGAAGGCATTATTCTTAAAATTGTCTTAAGCCACACTAAATATCCAGGCTCCTCAGATCATTATGTCTTCTCCTAAGTACAGGAAATATCAAGAATTTACAGTAGGTCATTTGAGTACCCTCGCTCACAGCAAGCAGAAAGCAGTTCAGAGCCTGCTGAAATAATTGCCAGCCAAGGAAGAGATAAAGATATAAAACAAATTTATTGGCTGTCTAGCAGACTTTACATTCAATTTGCTCTTGTCACATTCTTATCAAGTGTATGTGCCTGCACAGTTCCAGTTGCAAAGGTTACGACCAGCGCCTTGTCAGATTCAACTACCTCGGTGCCAAATTTCATCGGAGGGGTTCAGAAGAGCAGTACGTAGAGCCCCAGGTAGCACATATAATTTTATATATCACATGCAAGGCTTCATTTATCTGCTTTGCGTACGCGGTGAATCCATTGATTTCCTTTAATGCTCCCAAACATTCACAGCCACCGTTATTCATGCATATATGCCCAGCACTCCCTGCACAAAGTGACTTGTTCATAGAGGCAATTCCTTGTTACTACCTGGTTGTCAAGTTCTGGCCTGGGACTTTGGGATCATTGGCTTCTTTAAAGATATCATCAACATGGGATTCTCACTCTTGGGAAGGATAAAGCATCCACCGTGAGGCCGAGTCTGAAATGTCTTTAGCTCAGATTTATTTCAGAGAGTTGTACCCTACACATGGAGCTGGAATATTCCAAATCCAACTCACAGTCTTGTCAGGAGCCATACAGAGAAAAGGGGGGTTGCATTGACTATTGGCTGTAGTAAATAATCATACTGGATAAATAGCCATACAGATCAAGCAGAAATAGAAAGCGTTCATTTTTGCTATTCAAATAGCTTGAGTTGACTCAAAATATTTACTTGACCAAAAATAAAATGAAACCATTTGGAGCTGTGTAACCCCCCCTTTCAACTGCTGCCCTCTTTGAACTGAAAAGGATCATTTTGAAACAAAGATGGGAAAGTTTTCTACTTTCAAGCATCAAAAACCACCTCAATGTTGCCAAAGCATTTTTTCTCCCAACATTTTCATCGCACTTGCCTCAAATTTCATCTTGATCCTGCTCACAAGCTGCCTGGATACTACATATAAATTCAATTTATAAAAGTCCCTTACTTTTACCTGGGCCTTAAATTTCCACTGCAAGTTAGTTAAGGCACTCCTCATAACCCCTAGTTGGCATTAATTTGCATCTTTGGATGCCTGTTCACACATTTAAACTAGAAGTTAAGTTTCCTTGTAACTCAGTTCATTTACAAAATTGCCATTTCCATTTCCTACCTTAAGGGAATTCGAGGACAATAAATTGACTCCTGTGTGAGAGATTCTCACGTGCTGAAGTCAATAGAGGCAGAAGCAAATGCAAAGCGTTGGTGTAAACGGTATACACCGCTGAGAGGAAATCCAGGATTTGTGAGCAAAGTGAGCTCTATCAGAAGCAAGACACAACTGTTTGCAAAGAAACTTCCACCGTTTTCACCTCGGTATTTGGTCTCAGCAGACTGCATCTTTCATGGGCCTCTCAGAAAATAAGCTCTGCAAAACTGGACACTTGGGAAGGTCTGTAGTGCTGGGATCAACGAAACTGAGGCAGAAAAAACTTGGTCCTTAAATTCGACTAACAGCTCAAGCGAAATCCAGGTTRCAAAGGAAAGGAAGAACACCAGGATTTTGCACAAAAGAGAAACTGTTCAGGTGAGTGGGGAAAAGCCTTCTAATGCTGAAGTCTGTTGGCATGACCATGCGAGCAGAGCTGTCTTTCACAAAGACCATATCACATGCTGTTGATTCCATGACTCATTATTTCCAATATTAGACAAGCTCAAAGAAAATTACAGCTGGACACTATTCTAAGAAGGAAAACTAATTTGTGWCACTGCAGTATGTTTTCTTATATTGAAGATAGAAGATAGTGATTTTAAAAAAAATCACATTCTGGCAGTTTACTCAAGGCAAAACTTGAATTTAGCAGTAATTTGGAAAGAAAAAAAAAGGAAAAATACGTATCTATTGGAATAATATCTACCTCAATGGACGTGGGAAAAAAATTCCTACYTAGTATGTATTATACTTTATTCTCTCCCTCAGCAGTT
>PTEX01000086.1:1785507-1824801 GCA_003342815.1 Eudromia elegans | reverse complement strand
GCTCTCGCTTGAAAAACACCCTGGACCCACCAAAACACTGCCTGTCCCATAGGGCAGCACCGCAGGTTTTAAGGAGGAAATGCTTATTTTGTGTCATTTGGCATTTTGTTCTGCACTCCCACCTAGAGAACGGCTGCCATGGATGCTCCTAGGGAGGGCTGAAGTCTCAGTGGTTGTTTCTCCCACCTCTTTGTTGGATGGTTGGATAATTTATGTGCAGGGAAAAGCACCGATAGCCCCTGGATACCAAACATCGCCGGCGGCTCAAGCAAGTGGCAGGACTRAAGAGGGCTGATCTGAGCCAGAGGCTACCAACCTTTCAACAACACTAAGTAGGACCATTCCTCAAACAGACTAAATGATACGCTTGGCCAAATAGTTCAATCTTTGCAAGCCAGCAAATGGGATTACCACCCTCATTTTGGAAAAAGAGAAGGGGAAACCCTCCGCCKTCTTCAAAAGGCAGCGAGCTTGCTGCATTCCTGACCTTTCCCGTGCCGAGGGGACGCTGGTTTCTTGCCAGGCTCCAGCTCTGATGATCCTTGCCAGAGCTGAAATATATGCAAGTTGGCTCTCCCTTGTCTCCACCGGCTGTTGGAGCAGCCAGGGAGCCCGTGGGCCCTGGTGCCTTAAGCGCTTACCCTTATATAGCACTTGAAGGGCTGTATGAAGGAGCTCTGCACTGGGTGGCACAGAGCGCAGCGAGACGGGCGAGTTGGGAAACGTCTCCGCTGCCGCTGTCGAGCGGATCAAATGCCCTGCTCAAACACAGGGCGTGCTAACTCGCTCAACCCGGAGCCGAAAGCTAGCTGAAAGACTAGAATAACACAGGGTGGGAGGGGAAGGTGGATGTGCTCACCCACAGCCAAGAGGAGCTTTATTCAAGCAGTGCAGCATGGCAAGCGCGCACTGCAAGCACCCGGGGGAAGGCGGGTTCGCRGCCGGAGGCTGCAGCTTCACGAGGTGCATGGGCCACGGGGCCGTGCCGGGGCTCCAGCGAAGGCAGCAGGGCTGCTGCTGCCCCGCTGCTCTGCCCCACGGTGCCCGCAGCCCCTGCTCACCCGCACGGCCTGCCAGGGGTCCCGCTGGGCCGCCCCGCGCCCGCTCCTGCAGCGCCCAAACGGCAGAGCTGCCTTCCGCCGTCACCGCGGGGCTCGCGCCTGCCATCAGCAGAGACAGGCTGCGTCTTCAGACCCCGGCAGAGCAGAACCTGGCCCAAGATGCTAAAGGGTTATTTTAAGGAATGTCTTTTTTTTTTTTTTCTCCCCTCTCTCCATTTGTTTGTTTTGGAATTGATACCAGGAAAAAAAAAAAAATGTAGCTAGGAAACAGAATACATAACTGCCTGAGGTGATGTACAAGAAGTTTCTTCGCATTCTCTGACTTTTTCCTGGTTAAAACCAGTTTGCCTGGGGATGGGCCAGCTCAGTTTCGGCTTCTCCTGCTTTCCCAGCCTTCTGGACTAACGTGACCTTCATCAACTCAACACAGCAACTGGCTCCAGCCAACTAAATCCAACGCRTGTAGGCACTTGTCCCCCTAGTCCTCAAGGGTAGAGAAACAAGGATGTGTTTGTTCCCAAACTGTCCTTGCCGCTTCCAAGCCTTATCCTTGCACAACAGATGCTATCGAGATTGCTTATTGCTGGTCAAAGGCTGCAGCGATTTCTGAGGAAAAAAAGCCAACAAAAACCAAAACACACAAACTCTGCACACTCCCTCCTTTCTGTRTATTAATATTCAGCTCTCTTTTAATGAGCTGTGGATGCAGCGAGGGAGCTTCCTGCAAAGCAGTTTACAACAAATGACACATCCCTGGTAGCCAGATCTATACTTGTCTTGGCTGAGCATGGGAGGAATATTTAACTAGTGAGAATATGGACTTATCCCAACTTAAAAACAAAATAACAACAGAACGGCTCTAAAGTGCTGCAGTCTGGACAAAGTCGGAGGGACTAGGGGCGGGGGAAGCGATCTGCTCTGCCTGCAAAATGACATAGCTGGAGATAGAGCAGAGATATTGGGGAATGCGCTCAAGATAACAGGCTGGCCTCACCTTTAGTTATTCAAACTTTCCATGTTTTCAGCAGAAATTCCACTCAATGGCCAGCAGCTCTTGCCAGCAGAGAGCAGGACCCTACGAGGAGCCAAAGGGATGTTTTGCATCCCTGCGTTATAGACTCACGGACCGACACTCACGAGCGGGGACTCTCACAAGAGACAGCCCCACATCACGGCCAAACCAGCCTCTACAAGATAATATCACACACCCCTCGTGTATTTATGCCCAGAGAACCCCTGACCAGCATGCAGCAGATGTACGACACGATGACAGAAGAGGGAGTTGGGGCAGGTGTTTTCTGAAGTGTTTTAGATTTATTTGAAAAAGCCTAGTACGACGTCCGGAAAAAAGGTGCATTTCCACCTTGCATCTGCTTCTGCTCAAAAGAACAGCTATCAAACACATGGTATTTTCCTCTGAGCATTTTGATCTTTTTTGTTCTAGATGCTTTTCAGACTTCCCTGCATTGCCTCTTAAAAAGAAAAGAAAAACTCACGAATAAAATCAGAGAAAGCCCTATAGAGTCTCCAGTCTAAATAACCAAAGCAGAGGTGGGCAATGGGAGATGACAGAGGCAAAATGCATGAGTGAAGGGTTGGATAAGAAGGGTTAGGGTTTTAATGTAGCTGCCGAGTTCAGTTTGTCATATCTGCATAGTAAGCAGAGAACAGTGAAATGAAAACTCGTTTGCTACTTACAGAATTTAATAACCACTCCTCAGAACTTCGATTCCTGGTAAGGATGCTAGGCACCACAGTAATACCAGAAGGAATACAAAAAATATAATCAGATTTGTGCAGCAGTTGCCTGGTAGTTCAGACACCCACCCACTCACACAACTCCCAAATCACGGCATCTCCTGAGCTTCGCAAGCAGGGAGCGGCCGTGGCACCCTCTCCTCCCCTCGCCTTGGTGCAGTGCAGCTACCAGAGCACATACCAAGTCTCTCTTATTTGAGCAAATGGAGAATTCTTCGTCTTTTTAATCCCCCRTTTAATTTCAGACAGAATCATCTGGTGCTGCGTGTATTTGAGCAAACACCTCATTATAGCGCATGTGAGCTGCTCTAGCAGAAGGCATCCTGGATGATGCTACAAAGATCAGCACTGTTATGAGCAAATAGTATATCAAAACAACCACTGTTATTTAAAGTTACCAATATGAGACATGCCTTCACGATACTCAAATTCCAGAACGGTTTTGTGCACACATTTCACACCGTCTTCGTCCCTCCCCACGGCAAGTTTAGCTACCACCTCACCATTTACTGCTTCAAGGGGAAATTTATGCCACCTCGCTCTACACACCTAAGAGCGCGTTAGCCAAGTCCCAGCTAGCACTGCCTGGGATCCCTGTGAAGTCAATCCAAACAAATAATCACCTCTACCAGAGGGCAAATAATTCATCCCACCTATTCTGGGAGAAGAGCATTTCTGGAGGTGTCTACAGAGCAAGGTGAAGCGACTAGCCCAGACTAGACATTGAGCTTCTAGATGGCTGAAGCTCCCCAAGACGAGCCTCATGTGGAGAGGATTTGCAGAGCTTTCCACAAAAACGGCTTGGAGAAAAAWTGCTTGCTGTTTTAACTGAAGCCTTTTATTACTAAAGCTAAGCCTTAAACCATCTCCAGGGCTAGTTACCCTCAACCAGATAGCAGACAGTGTTGAATCACATGGCAGGCCTTCCTTATTCCTGGACACGAGTCTTAAAGGTCTTTCCCTCTTCCATGCCTCTATTCTACTTTCTTTCCTATYTTCCTSCTTCAATAATCTCTAAAGAACRTGGCTTACCCCATCTTTGTTCCATRTWTTCTTGAAGATATGGAAGTTCTGCTCTTCTCATAACATTCGAAGCACTACCTGGATTTCACAGAGTTTCAGGCAGAGTATTTCATGCTACTGAAACTGCTTATAAAAAATTCTCTCTTACAGATCACAATTTATCCTAGAAGAAAATCTCGCACTTGAACTTATCTGAATGCTCCATTGATTCTTGGAAAAACAAACACAAACTCAAATGGGGAAGAAAGGAGGGCAAACTGCATTTTCCTCCCACAAAAAGCCAACTCTTGCAGGAATGCTGACTTTAGTCATACTTGAGTCCTACTCCTCTGCTCTAGAGGGTAAAAGCAGACCCTTCTGTCTTCCCTATTTTCATGTGAGAAAAGCAGTGAGGAAGAGACACAGAGAAAGACCCTTGSACGTAAAACCCTCACGATCCTCCACCTTGGCCACAAGCATTYGTGCAAACTGCTGCAGAGCGAGCCAGAGGCGACCTACCGGACARCCGCTACGGAACAACGCAGGAGAACGGCTGCTGACAGAGGATGATTCGGAAAGTCGAGGCCCAAGTGGGAYTGGAGCACAGGTAGATGAGAAGCAGCTGTTAGGGTCTTCTGGAGTGATCTCCACCCACAGGGCTCCGTCCACCCGCTCCTGCCCCGAGGGCTCAGCTTGCTGGCTGGTACCTTGCCCTAGAACAGCAGTGGCTTCCTCTGCTGGGGCCCGAGGCGGGGAGTTCAGAGGTTCCCGTCAGTTGCCTTCGCTCCCTCGTCACTGAGTGGCACCTTAAGTACACGGCTCTTCCCCATCACTAACGATGCCACTGATGTCATCAATGCAAGGTTTGTCACAGGAGTGCTGCGATCTGCACCGGGCGCAGGGCTGCGCGTGGCTGCCCACCATGCTGAGCGCTTCTTCCCACCCAGCTTCCACCCATGCCCCTGAGCACAGCAAGGCCAGGCTCAGTCCCAGGCTCCAAGTGAGCACGGGGGTCCTGGGAAGCAGTAGATTAATACAAGCTGGACTAATGCAAGTCCTAACTCCATGCGACGTGTGATGGGAGAAGTCCCGCACGGTGACTCACGCAGCTTCCCCATCCACCCCGAGCCAAGTTAACTTACAGACAAGACCTATAAACTTCAATGGAAACAAAATCCTACGTGTTTTCCTAAAGTAAAGTGGGGGCAGAGTTCTAAGGAAATGTATAAAAAATCATAGCTCTGCTTGGATGTTTTCTAGGACATGTATAAAAAGAAAAAGCCAACTGAAGAAAAATAAGTATCTTAAATTCAAACAATTCTTAATTTTTTGAGTAATTTCTACAGGAACTAATTAATACTCCAGGGGATCAAAGTGGCTGTGTTCTAAGCCAGATCCGCAAGATAAAAACGAAAAGCGCCCTCCCAAAAAAGCACTCTCTTCTGGACTCCTCCCTGAATTCCCCTTCCTACAGGGAAACCATCAGGGAGCAACAGGGAGAACAAGTAATAACAGAGCTGCCACCTGCCCAACTACTGTTAACATCCACTAACAGGCATTTATGTCCCGTAGGATGTTTCCAAAGGTCCRGATAGCATTTTACCAGCTACTGCGACCATCCTGGCAGGCAGCAGGGAAGGAGAGGGAAATGAAAGGGAAGGGGAAGGCGCGTGCTCAAGCCCTGTCCCCAGCAGGACTCCCCACCTTTTGCCTCTTTCCTTGGTAACAGTTTTGTTTCTCAGGGAAATACAAGTCTCCATCAAGAGCATCACTTCTCAAGGCACAAAACCCCAAGCGGTGCTGAATTCAATGCCTTGCCTCCTTAAATCTTTAAAAGTGCATTTCCTTGGGTTTTTGGTTGCTGAGCRGCTCAAGTGACAAAAGGTGGTTCAGAGTCATCTTTCTTGGGTGCTTTAGTGGTTCTGACCTCCTCCTCTCCACCACGACCACTAATTCCTCCCCATTACAAATAGGAAATTTTATTAAACTGGCCAGCTGTACATCATCTCACTGCAAGTGAAGCCCCTTGCTATCTGTTGGCTGTAARAAGATTTTTAAAAATAAATAAATCTTAGGCTCTGGGAACAGAAAAATGTCATGCGTCGACTTCGAGCAGTTGGTACAGTACAAATATTGCAGCGTGAGATGATCTACAGCCACAGGCTCTGAAAAAGCTTAGGCACATGCTTAATTTAAAAGCCTTGAAGTTACGGGCTAATTTCGGGACTTGGTGAATCTTAAAATAAAGGCTACATGGGAGCCTTTTTAGGATTGTGGCCCTCATTTGTTTCTAACTGGAGAAATGAAAGCTATCATTAGAGCCTAGCTCTGGAAAGGACTTATTCCCAAACAGCTCCTATTTCCAGGCCAAGTTCTACCCTCCCATGTTTACAGGCAACTGCCATTAAAAAAATAGAGAAAAAAAAAGAAATATTGTGCCCTGAAGGCTCCGAGACCTCCGTATGTCAGTGCCACAGCACGAGTGTCTCCGAGAGTCCTCCGTGTCCTGGCAGAGCATCCAGCTCGTTTTTCCGAGTTTCACTAAAATCCAYGGCATTTCTCCCCCTTTCTGAGTCCTTTCCAAGGGCTTGAGTGTCCTGGCTGCCCTGCGCAGCTGGGAGGAGCAGGAGAGGAGGGGTTAATGCTCTGCATCCAGAACAAAACCCACACTGCCGAGGCAAATCCGCGCTCATCCAATCCATTCCCCGACAAAACTTGTTGCTAGTCCTGTCTGCACCATCCTAGATCTCCCAGGTTTCACTGGCCTCCAGCCAGAAGTGTCGTTTTACTCTCATAATGAAGGGGGGGCAGAAGGATTTATCTTTCCCAACCTCTCCCTGCATTATGTCCATCCCTGCAGAGCAGTCTTCTTGTTTTTCCACATTTTCTTGCAGTTTGAAACCCTCCCAAGGGCATATCCCCAAGGATCTGCTGAGACGGAGGGGTTCTCAGCTTACAGCTTCTGCCTACGACGCTGTATTTAGCCCATTAAAAATCCCAATAACGTTACGCATAAAAGCTCCTCCAAAAAGTTCTGGCCCCGACACTTTGCTCTGCCTTCTAAATCCAGTTATGCCGTACTTGAAAACCTTTAGAAATTGTTTGGAAGGGTGAACGACCTATTCTGAGGCTGGAAAATTAGATCAAAAGTATAAAGTTGCTTCCTCCCCAGCCACTGCATTACTAAACAAGGAAACGGTCACACAATAAAATTTCCACAAGAAGAATGGAGCTTGTAAACCGAAGCTGTCACAGGTGATGCAGTTAAAATAGAAAGGGGGAAAAAAGGGAAAAAAGAAAGGCTGATGCCTCATTTATTTGTTAAGGTCCTAACAGCTAATTGACAATATCCAAATACAGCATCCAGCCTGCAACTTAACCTGCAACTATTTTGTRAAGAAAATACTTGATTCCAAAGATTTGGGAGTTGTTTGGACGGGGGCTATTTTTTCTTTTCATTTTTTGAGACTAGGGTTAAAGGAGGGGGATGCAAATGTTACCTTTACCTGCCGGAGTAGGATGTTACTCCACTGGATTCAGGGAATTAGACCAAGTACAAAGAGCTGGGTCTGCCCGCTGGAGCCTTCCCTTTCCTTCCCAGCCTCTTCTCTCCCTGCCATGCACCATGCCKGGGTTAGTCACAACATTCCCAACAACTCCTGAAAGGTGGCATGGAGGAATGAAACCCCTAAAAGCAGCTAAATGCTGCCCCTAAATGAAGCCCCTAAAAAGCAGCTCAGATCCAGCACCGGACGAGACTCTCTCAGTTTCCTCCAGAAGGATTTATTTTCCAGGGCCTGCCCTTAGGTTCAGAAGATTAACCCAAGATTTGAAGCAACCTCCTCCCTGTATGTGAGGAGATGCTGACAATAAAGTCCCAYAGGTGGAATATAATAAGCAACACCCCACTGATGAGGCACTAGTGAGAAAATATCTATTTTTCTAGTGGGGCAGCACCAGCTCAATCAATACCACAGTTGGAACAGAAACCTCCCTTATTTATAAGCAAAGTAAGCAAATACACCTCTCGAGAGCAGGAGGAAGGCTTGTGAGGGCGGTAAATAGTGTTTTTGCAGACTAATTGCTGATAAAACTGCCCCTACAAGAAAGAATGAGCCTGGGCAGCGTCCCCATTGTTCCCTTGGCCGCGGTCCGTGCCGGGAATGGCAGCCGGATCCAGCCTGCCTCGAGCCTCACTGCGGGTTTGATTCCAGCCTCGATAAGGTCGCACCTTCACAGAGCCACGCACAGCCTGGCAGATGGGAATAAGGCTTTCAGCTCCTTCCGGACGGTGCTAATAGCATTTTTAAGAGAAGAAAAATCAAAGTTCGTTTCCACCTATGTAAATAGGTCCGGGTTTTCCAGTCACTTCTGCTCCCACCTCATCCCGAGCAGCCCACGCGAGGATCATTGCTGCTGCAGTGGAGGCCGCAGCAGCTGACGGCGCAGAGGCCCAGAGCCACCCACCCAACCCCAAACCCAACCGAGGGCGTCCAAGAGCTTCCTTGCCCGGGCAGCCCGTCGTCCCGCAGCGCCGCTTGGCTCCCGCGCAGCCTCCTGGCACCTTCCCTTCCTTCTTTCTCCTGAWGGCCAATGGGGATCAAAACCATCCTGGGGGGCAACTGGTAAGACAGCAGCAATGTCAACTACAGGATATACTAGAGGGTTTTAAATTAAAAACAAATTAAGGGGAGGAAAAAAAAAAAAAGTGAGGTAATGGTGACCTAATTTCCTAAGCCGGCTCGCTGCTAACCACAACTTTAAGGTTTCAGAGGCTCTGGCTCACTATCAGCTTGCTCTAAAAATGCCTTCTCTGCAAACCAGAAATAAGCACAGAACGTTGTTTTCAGATAATACCATCCACAAAAACCAAAGGAACGCCACAAACTCGCATCCCCATGAGTAAGAAACCCCAAAAGTTTTTTTTTACTTATGCCAAACTTTTCAAAGAAATATGAACGCTTTATATCAATACTAGCTTCTTAACTCTATCTGCTCCAACACAAGAATGATGCTGTAAGAACTGACTCTGTACCAAGTTTCTTACGTTGCAAACTTAGTCTTTAGTGATTTATGTTAGAAAAGCCTTCATTTCAATTTAGAGGTGGTCACATGTCACAAATCCTCCAGGATTCTGGAGGGATACGGCAGCATCAACATGAAAGAATCCAGGGGGATGCTGCATACCGAGAGCAGGGAAAAAGCATTTCCCAGGACCCTGCATCATGTGGCAWGAGGTGGAGAGCCTTGGAAGAAGATCTGAGGTAGCAGCATATGCAGTAAATYGTGTTAAGGATACGAGTCAAAGGATATCAGAAGTGAAAGTATTTTGGGCTGGAATGAAACCACAAGATGATCATTCCAGAGGTCACTTCCAATCTCACTTCTATTTGCAGGTTCTTGGTGCCTCTCTATGTATTTGATGTGAGCAAAAGGAGCTGGGGTTTGTTTGTCCTTTCCTCATTTCGATGTATTAAGTTTGCACATCATGTTACAGTTGCTAAAAAGAAAAATATTGCAACYAAATTAAAACAGATCTGGATCACTTAGGGAACAGAGCCATTATATGTCAAGCGATGTTTAACAGAAAGGAGCTTAAAATAGGTCCATCAACATAAGGCCATGCGTGCCTAATTATTTTGTATTTAAGGGTTAGTATATGAAAGTACTCAAACCCACAGCCCAGCACACTGGTCAAGGAAAAAAAAAAGATTAAATTGCATGTGTATGGGTCACAGGCACAGCTGGGTTGGAAAATGGGAAAGTTCTGGAAAAGCTGGGGAGAGAGGAAGGGAAAATTCCTATTGGGCTCCAGACGGAGCACAAGGGAGCAGTGACAGGTTTGCCTCTACCACGTCCAAGGAGCGTTTCACGACTCAAAGAGGACAACAAGGCTCCTCCTTTCTTCACATCCATCGCATCCTGGTGGATGTGTAAACGAGAAATCCCAGCGCGCTGCACGGGCAGCACTGAGAAGCAGGGCAGGTATCCGGTTCTTCTTCCCCAAGGCTTTGTTCCACCTAACACCCGGGCACCCGCTTAAATCCCATTCGAGCCAAAGGGACTTGCTGGCGGCTCCGGACCTGTAGTGAATGCGGAGAGGATTTCTCAAAGTTAAACACACATACAAGTGTTTAACTAAAGAGTAGGCTGCCAAATTTGGATCTAAAGCGTTTGCTAAATAAACATCTTGATTAATTTGTATAAAACCCAATTCATTTCCTCAAGGCTAGATTATTACTATCTTAGAAGTAGTGCAACAAAAAGCAGTGAGGAGGTTGCCAAACATCAAAAACCTTATCAAAAACGGAGAGCGCTACACTAACTCTCAGAGAAAGAGCAGATTTCCAGGACACCCATTCAGGATGAACGGATGCCTTTCACATGSCAACTGCTTCACCTGGGGAAAAGCTTGATAAGTGAAGGATCACTGGTAAAAACAGATTTGTTTTTATACCTATTTAACTCAGGCAAGCATAACATGGAGAAGAAAGCTGGGAGGCAACTTATTAAATAGTAGTTGTGGATGAATCCATTCAAGCGCCTGGGTCTACTACTCCCTGTGGAATYGGTCACTTCCAAAAATGGAGCGAGCAGCAAAACTCCAAGCASAAGGGCTTGGACGGAATAAAAGACAGTGACCCTAGGCCACCCGGTGCAAAGGAGAAAGGAAAAACTAAAGTCATTCCAAAGGCCGTTCCCGTTCCCTAAACTGTCCTCGATTTTGCTATTTGCCCCAGCGCGAACTAGACAAAAAGCAGCCAGACAAAAGCAGCTTTCTGTGCTCATTTGCATTGGGTTTCGTGCCTCCAGCACGGCGGATCACCGACACTGCGAGGGGATCTGCAAACTTCCACTCTCATCACAGCGCGTTTCTGCCACCCAGATAAACATTAGCAAAGCCTCTGACCTCCCAAAATATCCTGCACTTAAATTACAGCTTCTCTGATGTGTCACTGCCGTTTGCCAAGTGATTATTCAGCAGAACCACCGCGAGAACAAAGGAAGACGCCTCTGTGCACTCTCTACTTCCTGGCTTTTCGACACAGACATTTCTTAGTTGGCTGTTTTGCTTTCTCTAGCTTTGCTGCAGGCTTTGAGCACGCAAAATCCTGCACCTCCCCAGYCTTTACTATATTATGCAATATTTAAAAGTTATTTGAAACTGAGATCTATTTGTGCCCATAGACCCCAGGTGCCATTTTTCAGCTTCCCTCCAGCAAACAAATTCCTAGACAAAAAAAAAAGAGGGACATTATGTTCATTCTTCCAGYTAAAGAAAACAGGCAAAAATCTCACTGTGTGCTAGTTTTCAACCAAAATGTGCATTTTCTGTCAAGCAGCCAGTGACCCAGCATTGCAAATACAATCGGATGCAGAAACARAAGTTTGCAGAACTGCTCCCWGGGTATCACATAGTCCATGAGCTAWTGAATTATCACGATCCAAGACCTAATCTCAGAGCAAGCAGATACTCATCTGTGGTGAATCTCACAAAAACAAGTCACCCAAACAAACTACTCCTTACTGCAAAGTTATCCTCAGTGCATACACGTGCATATTTCTTATGGTTCAGTTATGATTGACACAGGCTTGAGGGAAGGCTGATAAACATCACCTTTCTCTTGAAAAACACTACATTTATGTATATAATGTCCTATACAAATATAATAAATATATTTATCACCCAGAAAAGCCCAGACTCCTCCATTGTCACATAGGGAAACTGGAATCGTGAAAATTCTGCATTAAGGGAAAATTTTGAAAATTGCTCAATATCTTTTTTTTTCCCCCCTCGCTGCCTGCAGTTAATTCGGTATGCRAGAAAGATACCATCAAAACCATTAGGAAATCCCTATTCTTATTCTTTAAAGAAGAAAGAAGAATCTTAAACATGCGTCCAGAAAACTTCTGACACTTTAGGGTATGTTTTCAAAGCCGCTCACGGGAGGTATGTGCACAAATCCCATTATTTGTTAACAGGATTAGTGATACTACTTTGGAAATGCATCCCAGAGTGTTTCGGTATTAACGCATATATTTACCAGCCTCAAAAATGTTGTAATTAATTCTTTCAAAGCAAACACTGCTCTACAAACTGTTTCCCCAAAATTCCATTTGGAGTGAATCCCTTCTCTCACTGGGTATCCRGGCAGTGCMYTTTGTCCTAYGGCTCTGACGTCCCACCATCCCATGCCACGGCAGAGGACAAGTAGGTAGGTTATGAAACYGAATTTTGAGAAGGACTTTGAYCACTGGAGTGAATTTGTRATTTCAAACCTACTAGAGAATGACWTTGTTTTTCTTTCTAGGATAACTGGAAGGGGCAGGAAACTTGATGGTTTATTAGAGGGTGTTAYGCTGAATAAAGCTCAYGGCCAGTTTGTAGACTGGAACGTCAGATGCTCTAAATCAAGAGCCCCACAGCAGCTCTGGGCTCACGGCAGGGCACCCCAGCTGGGAATTCTGGTTCAGATCTCTTCCCTAAAAATGCAATCCAATCCACTAAATATCCACACAGTTAACACTGGATTTTATAACAAATTTTATACATTTGGGCCAAGATTTTAATAGTCACTAGAACTTCCTTTACTCAAGGGAGAATAAAACCTCCGGTGCTCCAGATGCAGGCCTGAGCCCTGCTTTCTGCAGCTACTCATCCATTTAAAATGGAAGATTGGTCTAATCTTGCCCTCAGCAAAGTGAAGGGAAAAAAATTTCCACCAAGTCCCCTGGAGAAAGTAACATGCTGGGTTTCCAGTAGCTGCACCTCCTGTCGCATGGCACCAAAGGGGAACGCTGGATCCACAGTCTTGCTTTCCTGAGTTAACTTTTCCTAAATTAGGGAACTAGTATTGGGATCCGAGTATGGAAAATAATAGTAACTTAAAATATATGCAAGAGTTACAAAAAATACTGATCTCATAAGTTTCAAGGGAAAGTGCCAGGCTAAATAACTACTAATTAGGACATATTTCTGAAAACACTATTTTTCCCTCTGCTCTTCCCTCCACCACCAAGCATTCTGCTTGCAGCATGACTGGACGTGAGTTTGGATACCAAGGGTTATAGAGAACAAAGTCACGCCCCTCCTTGCTCGCCGTGACTAATAAAAGAGCAACTTTGAACAGGGCTAACATTGTGCCTCAGTGAGGTATCTCTGCAGCTGCCCAGCAGGATGACTTTCCTTCTTTCACCTTCAATTAGTGAAGGGGAGGAATGCGAGTGTCTGGAGCCTCCCTGGCTTTTAATTTTCATTTTTCCACTGGTTCATCTTGTTCGACCAGCAGCAAAAATAAGAAAAGGAAGATCCTTACTAGACACGCACTAACTCCA
Source organism: Eudromia elegans (assembly GCA_003342815.1). Taxonomy (NCBI): domain Eukaryota; kingdom Metazoa; phylum Chordata; class Aves; order Tinamiformes; family Tinamidae; genus Eudromia; species Eudromia elegans. The sequence goes on along the minus strand of PTEX01000086.1, from coordinate 1,811,644 downwards.
AGGGCACCCAGCTCTGCAGAGAGCCTCACACCCAGTGCAGAGGTGCTTGTGACCATGTCCCCATGCACCTTGGTGCTCTCACCTCGCTAGAGGTCCGAAGTGGCTCCTACAAAGGCAGGTTTTCATAGGGGAGCTCACGAGCAGCACATCAAGCAGCAGGGCAGGCAACCGATGCTGGAGCTGCATAAAGTCATGGCAAGAACTTAGGATGATGTCCCTGCTCCTTCTCCATCGCCCTTCAGCAGGATCCTGGGCAAACACACAGACATGGACGGCCTTGCCTTGGTCTCCAGAGCAGCCTGTAGAGTCATGGTCTGCCATTGGGCTTCAAGCAACAGTTAAGGAGCAAGGAGTTTCCGAGGACTTTGGGCAGGCCACAGTAGAGGCAGCTTCCATGAGGAGAAGCTGCCCTGACTCCCAGGCTTGCCAAACACTGCCAACGTCCCCCATCTCTACTGGAAACGCTTTACCTGCTCTGTCACATGGAGCCACGTGCCTTTACCATAACCTCGCCGTGTTGGTGGCTCTCGGACACGCGGTTACAACGGGAACTCCCGGGAGGGCGGCGTGCGCGACCCTGCCCCGGCACCCTCGTGCTCCACGGCGCTGGCTCCGCACCGGCGCTCCCAACGCGGCTGCGCCTTCCGTGCCCTTTCCTCGTCCTCTGCAGCGCCCACGCTGCCTGCTGGCTTGACCTGCAGGTTACCAGCACCCCCTTGCTTGTAAACAGCCAATTATTACGGAATATTCCAAACAAATACCAGTTCTCATCCTGAACGTGGAGGGACTTGCCACCTTCTTTGAGCACGATAATTCCCACCATATAATGTGCCATGATCTCCCATTCAGACATTTGTTACTGAACTTTATTATACTCGCGTCAACTTCTACCTTCGCAGTCTAATGAACTAAGCGGTACTGTATTAGTGGCTCTACCAAAATCCAGACACATGTTTCCTGTTTCCAAGACACACGTATTTTATGAAGGAAAGACACACGGTGAATGAATTCAGAATCAAGTCACCCTTTAAAGTTAGATTAAAAAAAAAAAAGGTCATGCAGGAAACGTGAATTTAAATATTTCATTTAACCCCATTTGGCCTCTAGACTTTTCTCTTGTTTTCAAAACAAAAATTAACTGCTATCCACAAAATCTCTTTTCAGATAAATGTAGGCTTTAGAGTGGGTCAGTTATTTCTTGTTATTACCTCAGAAGATATAGTATGCTTTTTTTTTTTTAACATCAGTTTATCATTCATTTATTCACTATTTTAGGTTAGGTAAAAAAACCTTTTTTTCCCTAGATCACATAAAAATTAAAAAAACAAGTTCATCCTGAACTGAAACTGGAATTGCCCTCAACCTCTCATAGACCAGTTTTTGTTCGATATCATGTAGAGGAAAATAAATCTCTCTACCTTCTTCTCCTAGCCTGCTTCCCTGCTTCCCCTCAACTCTAAACTGAAGACACCTCTTACCAAAGGAAAAAGCCACAACGATAGTAAAACTTTTTCTCTCCCACTAAATTCTGCTTTTAGGTGCTCATTTCACGACATCCCCAATTTTAGCAACTGAACATTCCCAAACATTTCAACAGCAAATACCTAAGCAGCAGTCCTGCTGTCACTTAAGTGATTTTATAGTTGATTTATATATCAAAAGAGGTTCTCTCAATTTCACACTGCAGCAGGGTTCAGAAAAACCTTCTTGAATGAGACTTGAAGCAAATCCATCTCACATTTTAAAACTCCCTTGTTGAACTAGTGGATATTTACCTGCTCTGATGTTTAGCTTGCTCAGCCTGCATTTGGGAAACGTTGCACATGTTCCTTAAGGCATTTTTCCCTCAGCCTCTTTCCCCACTTTCTTCCCTCAGTTCCTTATACCCCCTTGAGGTCAGACCAGTCCATCTGCAGTTGCCCACATCACTTCTGTTCTGAGAAAAGCCAAGGCATATTTGCTATCCCTGAGAGCCGGCATTTATTAAATTAGGTCTTCATGTCCATTTGCTTTCCTTAAAAAAAAAATAAAAACACACCCGCTTACACAAAATAGCGCTGGCTAAGAGGAAGTGCACGGAGTTTAATAGACAGGGATGGGCATGTTTTGCTACCTCGCTAATCAGACTCAGAGAAGCATAAACCCATTTCAAACTTCCTGGTAGAGCCTCGCGCTGTCGCGGCCGGCCAGTTGCTGGAGCAGAGGATCGTTCTCCACGTCGCTCCTTCCTTCGCCGGGACACGCAGCACGGGGCAGCGCTGGAGCCCTGCCCAGCATTCCTCCTCCCGCTTTCATAATCGTACATAAATTAACTGGCACTAATGAAACGCTCGGAGCTGCGCGTCGAATATCGCTGTGTGCCTAATGTCTGTCTGCAGGTACATAATTAATTGCTCTGCGAGGCATTTTGAGGCGGGGGAATAAAAGCGCAGCGCAAATGCTGATCCAACAGTCTGTGCACAGGCTAGAACAGAAAGGCCTCCGAGATCAGTAGCTTTCAGCTAGGACTCCCGCTATCTCTAAGCGGAGCACTGATTAGGGTATGATTTGTTACCGTTTTGAGGAGCAGCTTCGCAGTTTGGTTGGAGGTGAGCGCGCATCAGCTGCTGGAATCGGAACTGATGGCGTCTGAAGTGCCGCCAGATGCAGAGCTCCCCGAGTGAGGACYGAACACGTGGCAGCTCTCCGGGACAAGGCAAGGGAATCCTCGCTCAGGGGACCCCTCCACACACACGTTCCTTAATACCRTGCAAGTCATGTACAATTGGAATGAATCGTACGGAGAACACGGGGTGTGAATGCATCAAACATTCACTAATAAAATGTTCTCCGTCTTCCCAACAGAACCAAACTCCTTCCCCGCCAGCCTTCTTCCCTTGCAGGAGATACACGAGGGCAGCGTGTTGTCCTAGGGAGGAGGAGGGAAGCAAACCTCTCAGACTCGCCAGCAAAGCATCCTGGTGCATTGCTYTGCACAACCTGTTACTGCCTAAACAACTGTCCTAAGGTTTTCTAAAATACTAAGCTCAAACCGATGCCCAAATAATCTGTGCACACTTTATTCTTAAACAAGAAACCTACTGCCACTCCATATCTATGTCTATCAACAACAAAATAGCAATCGTTGCCCTACGGGGTTCAGGAGGGAATTAAGAGCAATGCTCTCATCCCTTCAAATAAGCAGCTGCAAAGTAGCAGAAAGGTCCTAGTTCTAACCAGGACAACCCTGTGGGCAGCCAGGGAGGGATGCCTACCTAGGCAGGCCCTAGAAGTTCTTAAATTTTGCCAGAGGGGCACTCCATCCTGTTTTCAAAACACCGTGGGACYGCACAGGCGTAAAGCACCATCGATCCCCTTTGATCTCCTCCCCTGGAGCAGCCGGGTCTCATTCAAAGCACTCCCTTGAGTCAGGGCTGAGCGGCTCACCACCTAACAGGAATAAAGAGCAGCGCTGCACCGAGGCAGGCAAACGCATCAGGATTTGCAGGACTGGGGCTTCAAAGACAAGACTTGAAGAGTGAAGGGAACAGAGGGACGGAGCATCAAAAATGGTCTGCTTTAGCGTAATCACCTGTTCGCACTCTCGGTAGACATAAGAYGGAGCAGTTGCCGTAGTCACCGCGGTCGCACTCGCCGCGTCGCGGGCCAGCAACTCGCACGTTTATCATTTCYGCACTTTGCTGATCCACGTTCACAGCTAATAATTCGTACCTGTTCACGCTGCTCTTTCATCGATAACACGGCTGCTGACAAAGTACAAAGATACCGCAGGAGCATCTAAGCTACATAAGGTGCTGAGTGTATATATGGAAAGAGACAGCCCATGTCCCAAAAAGCTTTAATCCTCCCAAAAATTAAAATCTAAACGAACGTGTGGGTTTGAAATGTCATTGTTCAGCAGCAGCCAATGAGATATTCCAGTCTGAGTTTCTGAGCCATCTGGTAARGCATCACAACAGCTTTAAGCATCCAAGGATCTGTCAGGGGCTTTAGTTTAGAAATACTAATAATCCCATCATGTGCAGCTCCTGCTGAATGGAAGATATCCCTACTCAATGATCTACTCCCCCCTCCTCCTCTGCGCCGAGCGAGCATCGGCCCGAACACGGTCTGCTATGAACTCCTCGTTCTAACATTACACTGCCTAACTGGTGCACAAGTGGCACCTTTCTTTGGCTTAGGAGTCTTGGTGAACATTTGTTAGACTGCCAAAAYAGGAAGAATTTCGAGAATAATGCAAGAGAAAGGTAAAGAATTTTGCTTTGAACTACTCGAGCTTACAGATACCATGTTATGGAATCTTCTTTCTTACAGTTTGCCTTGATTTTTTTAAAGCAAATCTTAAAAACAACAATGGAAACCTCACAGAAACACCCCACACACACAAAGAAGAAAGAGCAGCCAGGTCTGGCAGAGCGAACACGTGGCTGAGGACTTCATTTCAGCTTTGGTTTATGGCTCCATCACTGAATCGCAGCACGTCACTGAACAAGSCCCTTCGGCTGAGCTCTCCCAGGGCAGATCTGGGTCCAGCTCCACACACTCCGGACCCGTTTTCAGGTGCTCTAGCAGTTCACATCACCTCAAGGAATCCAGCCAAGGAATTCCTAGCAACCATCTCAAAGACCAGTGCCTCTTGCCAAAAGAGGGGGTGAGCTCTTCTCCCACTCTACTAAAAAAGCAGAGGAAACATAAAGCAGATTTTGAGACCTCTGAACCTCCTATGAACCTTATTCAAAGCCTGCTAACAYTGACACGAGGATTTGTTCCCTTCCTTAGATTCCAAAGGGTTTTTAACTATGTGCAAATGCAGAAARGTGAACAAGTGGTTTAAGACCACTGGCTCCGACACCTGGTTTGCAGTCATTGTGTTGCCCTTGGGAGACTTCGATGACACTCCCAGCTATGGGAAATGAAGACCGAGGTGACACCRAGACGTGAATACAACACAGCTGCAATACGGTTTCTGCCTATGGGCTAAGAGCCACGGGAGACCATTCTCTGGGGCAGCAGCCTGCAGGCATTAGGGCACTGAAGTCTCCTAAGGGTGTGCAAAGAGGAGAAAAAAAGAACAAAAACATCCCATGAAGTTGCTATTAAACAGTCTCAAATTCACTTTGCAATGCAAGAAGTTAGATGGCCTGAAAAAGGGGAGGAGAGAAAAAAAAAAGTCCTAAGAAATCAGACTGTAAAAACAGCATCACAGACCACAAGGAAAGAGTTTTAAACCTCATCTTCAGAGGAATTGTTTAAAAGGGTTTTGTACACAGCCAATTAACTCTCTAATTTATTGATCAAGATGGCCTCTCTTAATCATTCAATTTGTTGGGTACTTCTCTGAGGAGAATCTTCTTTTCCTGAGAGTGATTTCTGTAACTTGCCCTCCAAGCTATCAGTGAACACATGGACACTCATGACAGTTACATAGTGGCAAGCTCTTAGTAGTTCAAAAAAAAAAGAAAATAAAAGGCAGGGGGAGCAAAAAATGGTTTGTCTTAGAAAACCACACTGGAAAATAACCACTTGCAGGTAACTAAATAGAGACTTGTGAAGTAAAGACAAATGCAACCAAGAGCTAATAAAGCCCTATCTGTTAAACTCAGCATCCTGTGAGCTGATATTGGGCTTTTAGCACTCACCATTCTGCAAACCACTGGAAAAACATGGTCATGGGTAAAACCCAAAAAGATGTGATAACGTCTTCCTATTTCGCTGAAAAGCCACATGCCATTTGCATGAGCATATCAGCAAATCATTGCAGAATAATCAGCTGTCAATCAGCTGCTGCCTCTACATGACAAATTGACCAAGAGAATGAAAAAAATATATGTTATTTTCAAAAAGTGAGAACTGTGCTCGTGCATAAGAGACAGATTGGTATGTGGGCCTACAGAGAGGTGATGTGGCCTATAAGGTACTCACTGAGAGTCAATATCCACAGCACATGGACAGCCCTTGCAAAATTCACATGCCACTAGCACCTGGACAAGARGAGGAACAGTCTTGACTGATGGGGAAACAAGTTGGTGTGGATTTGGTGKTCTGCAAGAGGAAAGTAATTGCACAGACAAAAAGTCAACCTAACACACACGTCTCAACCAATCAACCTTTTTCTGCTGGTGTGTCGGGGCCTTGTCTCACTAGCAGCACAGCGTTACACCAGGTAAAGTCAAGCAGTCCCACTATGCAGCCACACATAAAAGCTTCTCCCACACCAGATGCAGAAGCAGGAATGCAGTGAAGGACCCTACCATGACAGCAGCCTAAAGTTGCTTTGGCACAAACACGCAACTAAGAAACTGCGCTTGCCTCCTGAACGTCCCGTTTCTCTCATTAGCAGTTCTTCACACACCTTGCCTAATATGTGAGTGCAAACGCTGAAATCCATGAACAATTCCACCTATGCAGGAATTCCCACGGACCGCTCTGGTGAGCCAAGGTTTACACGTGCCAGAATGCAAACAAAACTAACGCTTGCCAGACCTAACCYGACATCCTCAAGCCTCAGAAGGACGCTTCACTCCTGCTTTCTCCCGCAAGGCAGGAAAGGTCATTGAGCATCTGTGCAAGGAACGAGGAGCAGCAGGGTAAGGCAGGCACTGAGGTATCACKTTTTCCTTTATCTGAGCACGGCTTTGGTGGGAGAAGATGAAGAAGGGGCAAAAATATCATGGCTATACGAAGATGTTAATCATTAACGGTGGCCCCATTTTTCACTCAACAGGTTGGCTAAAAAATAAYAACTTAAATGGAAATGAGCTCGTTAGAGCTAACAAAAATACAGGAAGTAGAAGGGTGAAAATAGAAAACATGGAAATGTAGTATTAAAATATACCCTGTTTTGTGGCTCCCAGCCAAGGTCTACTCAAGTCAGTAGGTGTTTTACTACTACAATAAGTACATCTCCCTGCCCAAGCCACAGTTTTATGTTTGTTTGTGCTCTCTAAAGACCCAAACCAGCTCAGGGTCTTTCTGTGCATAAGCTGGCCTTCCATTGGGAAGCACAAGCAATATTCCTCCTATAGCCTCCAAATTACCAGCTACAAGCACCTTTACTGCAAGAAGAGGAGGAGGTTTCCAGCACCTAAACCAGGTGGTACAGCAGCACTTCAAAAACAAGTTTGCCCAACCRGGGAGAATTCAGAGCAAGAAGAGAAGTCCTGAATGATGCAGTTGCTCCTGAGGGCCAAGTCTCTGCAATGTTAAATGGAGCATCAAGTGTGCGTGAGGAAAAGGAAGCGTGCATGTACCATGACTTTACACCCAGGCAACATCTCCCCTCCAGAGTCCTTTGCAGAGGAGCAACGTGTGAATCTTCATCATCTCTATCCACCAAGGAAGACACTGAGGTGGCGAAGAGGGAGGAATTTTCTCACAAAAGKGTATTGGGGAAAAAAGTGGTGTTCACACTAAAAAGGCATCGTCAGGACTCTGCTAGGATCATCATTCCTGTCTTCCCATAGGAAATAGTCTCTCTGTGTAATCACTTTTCCTAAACATCGAAGGACACTGAAGGAGGAGTTCAGGGAACAGGAGGAGGGGAGACGGTTTCAGATCTTTGGCGTGCATTTATAATGTTGCACAGAAACTGCATTTCAGGATGGAATGATTATTGATTTCTTAATGGATTACTGCTGCACAAATTTACACTCCCCTCCAAAACATCAATCTTAGGATAATAATTATAAACCTATCACAGTGTATAGAGCATTCTGACTGAGTAGAAACTTATCGCTATCTGCCGGGAAATGGCCAGTTTTCTATTTCTCCCTCTCCAACCACATTACAGCACAGCAAGGAGCTACTGAAAAATACATGCTATTATAAAACAAAGTTTGTAATAGCCACAGCACATACCTCCAGTCAACTTTCATTACACGGACTCTTTTAAACTGCTGCCCTTACGATGATGTAGAATCCATTAATGAACAACTTAATTAGTTATAAGACTCCTTTTACTTCTTTATCATAGTAATGAAGCAGTCCCAGCATAGGATGAGACTCTCTAATGGCAACAGGCATTCRCAAACCCCCACGCACGCACTTTTTCTCCCGAGCAGTCTCCAGTCGAATGTTTCTGTGGCTAACTCAATTCTGGTGGGGGCACCCAGGGCACAGCTTCACTCTAAGTCGCATCATTTGGCCAAAGTTATGGAAGGAGCAAACGCCTCCCTTTGCTGCAAGAGGTGTCAGACCCAATCACAGAGCACCGGGCACCACAGAGATTTCCAAATCACTGTAAACCAGAAAGCATTAGACCTCAATGTTTGTGCAAGAACTGAGWGTGCCAAATATTCAAGCCTGTCTCTCCACTTAGTGGTTCCCACCTGTAAACGTTGCCTATCCCCAGCCCACAGTTGAGCCCTGCGGCCCACGAGCTAAGGTGCTCTGCAAGAGGGCTGASTACGCAGCTGCTGGGCCCATCTCCCTGCCCGAAGCGACCACCCTTCACCCCAGGACAGAGGCAGCACAACAGCAACGAGCTGCTCCTCGACCAACACCATTATAGCCGTGCTACATGGAGCCCGAAGTGCAGACCCATGGACCTCTGTCAGCAGAAAGCCCAGCTCAAGGAGCTGCCACCCCTCGTTCCTGCTCTCGCTGGGTGAGACCACTCAGCCGAGWGGATCAGGGAATTGATCCAAACCAAAAATAAACCATGGTTTTCGTTGTTGTTGTTTTTGCTGTTTTTAAGAACTGCTGACATGGCTACAGAGAAAAAGGCATGTTGAACTCTGCTTTAAATGCATGTCTGAGGAATAGTCATCACTGGTTCAAGGGCATATGGGGCATCTGGTGGTCCCAGCATCTTAGAATAGCCCTAGATTAACTGCCCAGAGTAGCAAATGGGAGCCCACACATCCATTGTAAAGGTARCACCTGGCATGCAGCAGATTTTAAAAATCAATCTCCTGCAACACTGTTCAACAGCACTTTGCACCAAACGCTAAGATTTAAACAGAAAGAAGAGGCTAGATATTTTAGATATTTTTGGAATAGGGCTTTTCCCTTCCAGACCTGAAAGAGCTACGCACAAACATAAAACTAGCCACAAAACACGGAAACCTGCCTACAAGTCGCCTTCACATTAAGGGTTTCACCCAAAGCATGTGGAAATAGATGGGAAAGCTCCCACTGAACGCTGAAGCCCACTGAATTTGGAGCAGGTCCCAAATTCCTCCAGAGGAAGCTCTCCAGGCAGGGAGCAGAGCATCAGCACCTTCACTTTCGTTTATCTACGAGGGGAAGGTTCAATTAGTGCAGCCTTTCTCCCCTTCCTCCTCACCTGTCCTTCCTCCCCTAGCCCAGGAGCCAGGCAGAGCCACAGAAGAGCATCTCCAGGTAGCCCAACACACTCAAAAGGTCATGAGCAATGAAAGAAAATAGCCAAAGMAAGCAACGYTCTCCAAGGCGCATGGGCCACATAAAACAGAAGCAAAAGGCCCAAAGTGCAACACTTGCTATCAGCTTAATTTAGGAGCAAAGTGGGGTTTGGGAAAGCAAGGGCCTCTTCAGAACTGCCATAGGGCAAAGATGAAATCCTAGAATTAAAAACAAAATCCCCACATGCACATTAATATTCAGAGGCAATTACCTTTCAGCTTAAAGTCAGCCAACACGCATCTTACCAGAGCAGCTCTTAAAGCAATCTTGTTTACAATTGGAAATGGATTACATTATCTGGGCTCCACCTATCCACATAATGCAGAGCAAACTGTCAAACATAAAATTACAAAATGGTTATTGTAAGGTATCCCCTTCAGCATAAGAATTAATTTGACCTATTTTATTACTAAATTATTACTCCCACACAAATTTTCTATCATAGATATCTATCAGCACTGACATTTATATTCCAGCGAGGCACTCTCAGATGCTTATTTTCTTCTCCTCTATCTCAAAGGTGTATTGAGCAGATTTGATGTAAACAGCCTCCTGCCAAGCTAGTTAAAATCTTTAAACTTTATACATACAATTAGATGTCGACAATAAGCGTTTGCTTTAAAAAAAGGAAAGAGATTTACATCGTTTCAGATGCTGAAATAAACTGCTCCGCAAGTTAAAGCGGTATTAATCTAAATTTAAGGAGGCCTCRGCAGATATTTTTACTACTGCTCTGGCAGTGTGTTCTGATTGTCTGCAAGAGACTTGGTTTGACACAATGGCCCTGATTAAGCATGTGCTTAAGTCCTATTAAAGCCAATGGGAGTTAATCACCTGTTTAAGAGCTTTGCTAAATCAGGACCAGCACAGGAGCCATTTCCAAAAAACCTGGGCCTAAATCAAACTCATGTTAATTAGCTGCACACCCCAATTATGTCATTACAGATGAAACACAGTTGTTTAGCACCTGCAACAGCAGACTTTGTGTGGAAGCACTTAGAAATATATTCAAATTAATGCTTTATGACCCACAGTCCATGATGATGTTAGCTGAAGGTCCCAGATTCCAGCCATCCCTTAGTATCTGWCCAAATTCTTAAGTGGATCAAGGCGTGACTCTCTTGGAGCTTCCCTGTAGTCATGCTATGACATCTGAGCACTGAGACTCTTTTCTTAGTGCTACGTTTTGCTTATAGAAAACCCTCACTCTTGTATATGAGARCAGACTGTTTGCTCTCTGTGCTGGCTAGCTACTCAAGACACACAATTCAGCATAGATCTGCACATCCATATTTGTGGACACCGGCATTGAACTTCTGGCAAATTACTGGGCCTGCAAACCAGAAGTGGCTACAGAGCAATTGTGAATAATCTCAACCATTTGAACTATTTGGCCTTGCCAGGATTGCCATGTCTCACTTTTACACTGCACTTTTCCTTTCCCCTGATATTTACTGCTTTTTCTTAGAGGCAAGAATTTCCAGGTAAGTGCCTACCAAAGACTCAACCTTCGTCAAAATAAGAAAAAAAACAAAAGGAAGTTTTTCCAACCCTGGAGATGGTCAGAAAGCCGTGCCTGGGTGCACCACGGCAGCTCCGAAATGAGAGCGTGCCCCACGAGCTGCAGCTATTCAAACACACAAACAAACAAACACACACGCGGAGCTCGTGGCACGCGAGGCGGGCGCAAACCCGGCTCGTGACTGTGCAGCTTCGGAGTGGGCACGGCGGCTCGCGGAGCCATCTGCTCGCCAGCAAGCCCCGAGCGAGCTGCTGCCAAAGCCACCCCATTACTCGCCTCTAATATTCGTCGTGTAGCTAAAACACGCTCCGGGGTTTCTCTCCCCGTGAACCAGGCAGCATGGGGAAAGCAGCGCGCAGAGGAAAAGATGAAGGTAAGAGAGGTAAAACACATATATGCTCACGAGTCCCTTGCAGGCTCGTTAGCAGACTTGGATCGATACAAGGCTTTGGTTTTGCAATTGCCTCTAAATCAAGTCAAAAAGAAACACGAGTGGAGTSATTGAAAATGATGGGAAAGGTGAATCGTGTCCTCTGCACCCAACTTTTTACTTCTTTGTTAATGATYAAAATGATAATTTGTTAAAATAAGATGCCATATGAAAAAAAGAAAAAAGCAATCCCAAACAGTATTTAATATATTTTGACAAAAGGATAAAATAAAAATAGTTGAGAAATTGCATATGCAGGCAAACAGGTACAACTGCTGATTTACTATAGATGCTGATGCTACCACCAGATCTTGGCGATTTGGGATAGAAACACTCTCCTATTTAAACAGTTTCTTTCTCCCTAAAATTCCACATTAAACAGCACAGTGAAGAACTTMTAGAAATCAATCTACAGTAAATAATTCTTGGGGGAAGAGATACCCTAATGAAACTGCATGGAGAATTACTCATTGGATCATTTTTAAACCGTGAGTCACACACAGTTTTGTTGGCCCGAACCTCCAGCTCCATCTCCATGGCAAGCCCGCAGCAAATCCCAGGACACGGCYGGTATTCCCAGAGCACAGACATGCCCTGCTTCCCACTGTGGATTTACCCAAGCACAGGCACCATCTCCCAGTGGTGCTCCCACATGCACTTTGCACCTCCTTCCTATGGAGTCAAGCAGGAGTTTAACCACTGGCTTCAGCAGGAGCAGAATTAGGACAATTCCAAGTGCTCTACAGGAGACAGAAAAAGAGATGCTGAAAACCCAGCCAACCCTTTCAGCATTAATTACCAGGGCACTGACAGCACTAAGCATCCCGCTTTATTTGAGAACACCTTGCTCCAGCACTGCCAAAAGGACTCGCTTTTAAATCTGCATTTTGAAGTTAAATGCATCATCATTACACAATTAGTGCTCTAATTAGCCTCCGCAACAACAGATCGGCTTTATTTACGATTAATTTTGGTTAATGAGTTAGCTGTAGTTTTAGCTGAAGGATAATGGGGGAGAATTAATAATTGCTTAATCCACACAAAATTTTGTTGTTCATATAGTGCACAAAATTTTGACAAATGCTTCTGAATCCCGGCCAACAGCCACCAGCACATTTTCACCATCTGAAAGCAGCCAAAGCTCAGCAAATGTTACCATATTACATTATAGTAGATTAAACTGTTGATATATAAAATTAGAATTATTATTATAAACTACGGCCACGGCTATAAATTGAACTTCCACTGCCAGCTTGTAAAGAAGCATCTCCCCTTCCAAAAAAGCCCTGGCCAGAGTAATTAATTTAGGTCACCTCCTTGCAAGGCYCTTTCCATTTGCACTTGCATGTGAAAGCAATGGGGCTGCAGAAGAAATTGGCTACGTGCCCTCCCCATGCATCAGGTCTTCTCCTAGATGTCTCATCCGTCATTATTTTTACTGCTTTCCCAAGGTTTTGGGCAGACTTGTTATGAGAGAGGATCCCTTTGCAGAAATGACTGCRCTGGAGACCTGGATTAAGCACCTCAACATGAAGATGATCAAGTACTTTATGGAGCATTGTATGGATTATTTCCTGGAATGCACTGCAGTTTGCTTGGCTTTTGAAAACATGTGTGATATAAGTTTACTACAGCAAAAAAATCTCACTGCTATCGATTTTTTAATAAATATTTCATGGTTACCAGTTAGAAGCTAAATTTAAATAACAGCACTAATATCATTAAACAAATGAAACAACTTAGAAGTGCAAGAAAGAGAAAAAAAAAAAAAAGAAAAAAAAAAAAGCAAATACCTCCTTAGAGCATTCTAAAACAAGAGCAGTAGGAAAGCAACCTGAAACCAGGTTACATGCTGATAGGCTGAGTCACGTCTGCTCTCACAGTCCGAGGCAGGGAGGTGATTCTGTGCAAACACCTAACAAAGAAGGTAGGTGCTCTGAGCAGCAGACTTGGCCCGCGCTGGCTTCCAATGACTTTTCCCCACGCAAATCCCTTGACRTTTGAAAAGGGTGGCGCTCAATAGCTTTTGCTTCAGCAGAGGCACAAGTCACATCACCCTCYTCTTCCTGGCTCCCTAATTGCAAGCGACTTGCGCGACTCTAATACTTTCTGAACCTGCACATCTCTATTGTATCGGAAGGAAATGCACTAAAAGTGCCTTAGTTTGTTTTTACACACATTACCCCTGCCCAGGCTTGCCACAGCCCAGGGCTGCACACATTTGTGATTTTTTTTTTCCAGCTGCCAACCTTCCCTACCTGGCATTTGCTAATTTAGGGGCAGCTGATTGAAAATAGCATTAATATTCTTTGAGAACACTCTGTTTTGGGCTTCGCGTACAAGCACGTGGGATGTTGGAGAAATAAATTATTGTGCAGCTGACATACACAAATTAAAGAGAAGAATAAACTCACACAGTTCTCAGCCTGCTCACATCATCTACCGCTCAACTCTTAAACACAGGGGCAACATACCGCTCTGCTCAACTCTGGGCAGCTACCTATCATCTCACATTTCAAAACTGCATTCCCAAATTAAGGAGTTGGCTATGTCCTACCTACAGGAGTTGAACTCTTCTGGGAAGCAAACCAATACAGGTTTTCTCTAGTTCTTCAGCCTGTACTTTTCTCTTTTTCTTTGCACATTTGTATCTCTGGAACTTGCCTCCTTTGTGAAGCCCAGTAAAACACGTACTATTGACAGAGCCTGATGTGACAAGAAGATATTATTATATTATACCCTAAAAGGATACATTTTTCCAAAGGATAATGCCTAGCATTGATGGAGTGAGAATCCTACTTATTTAACCTGGGGAAAAAAAATCTCAATTGGAGGTTTCAAGTAAAACTGATACCACAGACAGCTCCATGCAGCTGCACCGAGACACATCAACCTCACCCAGGAACCACCTGTGCTGGTGTAAAGTCAAAACAAGTGGTAAAGTTGACCCAATTTTGGGAGACTAAAGCATAAATGTATCGCATACATCTATGTTTAGGACCTGTCTACACCTGAAAGGTGATGAGGATTAAGACATGGTGTGAATTTAAGGGACAACAGTGTATACCAGAACATTTCCACACTGGGCAAACTCTGCACATGTGCCAGATATCACAGTCCTGACAGTGCTCCAAAGAAAGGGGCCCTTTACCACCAAACTGCATGGGGAATTTCAAGACCGCACCTAGGAAGAGACACAAGTGTTCCGGTAACAGGATCTGTTTGGGGCAAAACACACGTGGCAGCAGCACGAGAGTAATAAGGTTATCAATTTCTCAAGAAATAATGAGGTAAAGATGGAAGAAAAGAAAAAAAAACACACAGAAAAACGCACGCATGCTACCAAACCCAATCACTGTTCTCTGCTTTTACCTGAGCCTCTCACAAAGCTGGTTTGATAACTGGGTGATCTACTGCAGCWTTTTCTTGGAAACTTTTAAACTATCCAGGACCTTAACAGAACAGTTACTCTTCCCGAAACCAACAGACCTCACGTCTCCTCTGTGCAGAGACTTGTTTTCATCATACTGAAAGAGGCAACTTCTTTCATTGTCAAGAGATGGGAATTCACACGATCCTGTTTGCTGCTCTTCAGACTGCAACTTGTGTTTAATTCCTACTGCTGGAGTTTGAAGGAACCACAGAGATTCCAAAAAGTCTCTCAAGTTTCTGCTTTAAGGCTAGACCGGCACCCAGGAGAGCACATTTGTYTATAAAGAGCATCACAAAATGTCCAAAGGCTGAGCTGGGGACTGGGGAAGTAGGTATAAATTCTCACACAACTGCACCCATGCATATTCCTAAACCAAGTACTTTTTAGAAAATTTTACATGGACTTTGGCATATCCCCGTCGTCTGTACCACCAACATAGCCCTCATGGAGGGAGGGAACAGAAAGTCCCTTGAAAAAAAAGCAGGACATCACTGTGTTCAGGTGGAATTTGTTTTTCTGGGATGCTGAAAGAAATGCCAAGGAAAGAGATCTAAAAAGGAGCTAAGAAGAGGGCTCTGGTCTACCAGGAAAGGTCACAGCAACAGATCTTTAGGGAAACTTCTACGCTGTTGTTACTGTTCAAGTAGAAAGGAGCAGAGGAGATAAATAAACTATTCCTCACTGGAAATTAAGGGAGAGCACACCCTGAAACCGAGCTGTTGCTTTTGTTCACTAGCACATGCAGGTACTCACCCCCCACACAGCGGGCCCAAGAGCAGCTTGGCCCTACAACCAACCTCCAGAGAGCTGCAGGAACCCCCCGATTGCTGAGGACGTGGGGTATGTGAGTGGAAAGCTCAGCCTCGCTGCGAGGTGCCCAGCGATGCACCCGAGGGCAGGTTTAGAGCTCTGCAACTTCTCCGAGCAGGGAGCAGGCAGAGCCAGCGCGAGCCGAAAAGCCAAGCATGATGCACGCAGAGCTCCCCGCTTGCTCTGCCCCACCATACATGTGGACTCAGATGAGTAATGGAACATAAACCCCAAAACTGGAAAGCACAGTCAAAAACAAACACGTGCGGAGAAAGCAAGAGTCGGTTAACGAAGAGGAGGCTCTCGTTCGCAGAAGCTTTTCTCAAGTAACCTATCCGTGCACAAGTGAGGGGGAAGAATCACCACCAACCTTTTCCGGGAACAGCAGCTCCTGCTTCATGACACGTGCCCTGTTTCACCTGTACTGCTGCTCGCAGGTGACCCTAGAGCCCAGGCTGCGCTGCTGGTGTTGCTCTGCCCGTGAGGAATTGCAGCTCTTCAAGGCCCATAACGGGCCCGTAAGGTAGAGCTGGCTCYGGATCAAGGGCACCCTTTGCTGGGCAGTGTACCTAGGGGGTTTGTCCACATGCAGGCTTGGTAATGCTTGCCACACGATATGAGTTAAAGCTCTGCGGTCACTCTCAGGCAACCACATCGGCACGGGGGTTTAGGCTGGCGTGGGGCAGCAAACAAGCTGCGCTGGCATTAAGGTACAGCAGTGTCTGGCTATTTGGGGGGGMTGCAAAAATTAAATGCAAATGTAACAGAAAAGTAGGCATTGCTGTAAAATTCTCAACCTTCTACAGAGACATGCATCCCGCAAGGTTACTGAGGAGAAAGCAGAAGAGGGCTACGTTTCCTCCTCCTGGCTGGGATAAATTCCTCTCCTCCAAGGCTCCCTTGTAGCACTGGTAGGAATGAGTGTTGCTCACCCTCCTGTTTCAGGAAGGAACAAAATCAGCACAGGTATCTGCATTTCCACCTACAAAACCTGGCCCCACAAAACACTGCTTAGCAGGAGAAGTAGCCAGAGCCTGRGTCCTACAGGGATGGGAAACAAGGCCTTGATCCACTAGCCCAGGCAAAAGTGCCCATTGATTTCAACAGAAGTTGCATCCTCCAGCTGGATCTGATGGGAGGAAAGATAAGGAGAGCTCCATAATGGTGAGCTACTCATCTAGCTGCTCCCAACATGCTGCATATCAAGGAAKATGAGGACTACAAGTTTGTAATTTTTCGGAGAAGAAACTGGAGCCCCAGCAGCAAACATCTGAACACAGGCGGAGTGGGCAGCAAGCCGGAGCAGCTCGTGCCGCAACGGGGCGGGTGCCCAAGGAAGCTAACCCAACCCGACGGCGCAAGGAAAGCGCGGCGGCTCCCCGGGACAGGGCCGTGCGGAGCCCGGGCGCGCGGCCGCCTCGCAGCGCAATTCCACGGGYGCGAATAAAAGCGGATGTAATGGGATTAGCCCATCGCCGCACTCCACCCTCATTATAACACTCACCAAGGAAGAGGAATGTTGCTGCACACAAGCCCTCGCTTCCACAGGGAATGCCTGACAGATACTGACAGAAGATATGAAAAACACAAGGGAGGCCCTTTCCCCAGTGGGGCGGGAGCTACGGTGGTTGTTACACAACTACTGACGAGTTTCAGGGGCTGCCTGGTGGCCAACATCATTATTATTATTATTTTTATTATTATTATTATTTCATTATTTTAATTGTAATGATGTGAACAATCTAACCTGGTGTAGATTATGCTGCAGCCACCCATGGTATTTCACGTGCAGGTAGCCATTTCTAAATCTGCGWAACACCAYTCTGCAGGGCTTCTGTTTCTGTCCYGCACGTGGATAAAAATCTAGGCTTCTGTTTAAAGCTTCTGTTTAAAGCCCAATTGTTTCTTTTTCTTTTCCTTAAACTTCCTGAAAACTAAACCGATTGGTTCAACCCTCCATCAGTGCTGCTCCCCCCAGCAGTTCTCAGAGAGCCTGAGGTTAAAACACTGGAGTGAAGTCAATGCTTCTGGAAGCGTGAAAAGTGTAAGCCCAGCTCACTTCTTCCAGTTCCCCRTCACACTTTACTGCGCTCAGCCCTTACGTCCAAATCCATCGGGACGTCTTCACTGCCCTTCAGCCTGTGAACCCACAGCTGCTTCGCTTCTGCATGGGACAGAGTCAGGAAGGACCCCAGCACAAAGCCTGGACTCGCTGCCCAGGCAGTAGCTTCTGGGGATGGTGGGGCCCGTTKGCTGCGTAGCTGAGGCATGAAACACACTCTAATTCTAGGCAGTTTCACTCCAGCAGACAGAATCCGTGGTTATGCTCCCTGATCCCCACAGATGTGATGCTGATACAGCTGTGCTGCATGAAACATTTTGCTCAGGGCAACACAACTGTGACAAACAGATCTTCTGTGACAGTTTCCAGATGAGAAATTAGACCAACCAAGAAAGATCTGGGGTTTTGAAATTACCAAAGAAGAAGAAAAAAAGATGCATTGGATAGTTCAGAGTCGTATCCTGATCTCTGGGAATACAGCATCGGTTGCCTCAAAAAAAGGCCTTGCACAAGTTCTCTATARCAGACTCTGACCTTAAATATTGCTACTGAAATCACTCACACTTACTACTACTGTCCCCACAGATATCTTGTCAGATGGCACGATCACTCCCCAGCACACTGAAAATTAGATTGCCTCATTATTTTCAGCAACTGTATCAGTTGACAACGCTTATTTTCTTAATAAATTATTTCTCATAGGTTAGCAACACTTCTAAGCGATTACAAACACATCTTGAAAGCACACCACAGTTTTAATCACCTTCCAAAATCAGATGTTGGGTTTGATATTTATGATTGTTCTGACTCCATTTCGTTTAAGGGCTCCCTTTGTCTCTGAAAGCAGAGATAAGGAAGTTATCTAGGACACCCACTGCAATACCTTTTAAGTCTCTAATTTAAGAGGAAATTTCCTCTGTCACTGTCAGATGCTAATAGCTGCTGTTACTATTTTCCATCCAGCAGGGAAGTGGTCTCGGTGAAATATCCTTTATCCTACAAAAAGTGGTCATCAGGTCAACTAATCAAACAAGTGTGCTCCTGCAGTTTCTAAAGGAGACATTCTTCTAAGTTTACTTTAATCTATAGGGAGGGAAAAAAAAAAGAAAGAAACTCGCCAACAAGTCTAGAGTAAGCGCTCAGCTGGGTATTATGAGGGGGCAGCCAGGAACTGTTTCTTTTAAAGACCTATTTTACATGGGTTTGCCATCACCTTTGCATTAGCACAA
This sequence comes from Eudromia elegans, assembly GCA_003342815.1. Lineage (NCBI taxonomy): Eukaryota > Metazoa > Chordata > Aves > Tinamiformes > Tinamidae > Eudromia > Eudromia elegans. Next base: position 1,792,774 of record PTEX01000086.1, on the reverse strand, counting down.
CAGCTCCTATTCCGAGATTCAGAATCACTTAAAACTGATACCAAAATTAACTGAAATTAAACTTAAATTGGAATTCAGTGGGCTCTAGAGGAGGACTTGAGGCCATGCATCAAAATTTCCAGCAGTCAGCACTAAGACACACTTTATGCAAAAAATCAGAGTGGCCTTTGACACCCAGCTCTCAATGCCAGTTTTCCTAAAGAGTGTTCCTAAAGAGTTACCAAAAATCTGGATACAGATTCGAGGCTAAGTGAATATATCTTCTTTATTCAGCACGTAGAGCCCTAGTCTGTCTTTGATTGCAGAGAAAAGCAATATCAACCTACCTATTCAAGTTTGACTATTTACAACTATTTTAAATCTCTATTTAGATAAAACTAGAATAAAGTATTTCAGAACAGAGCACTTACCAACATACGTACAGTCTTCCGCTAAAGGCGGACGCATACCGTAAGGTGTATGTAAGATCATTAGTTAGCTATGACAGGCGATTTACTGTGATTTATCTTTCAGGATCATCTCATTCACAAGGAAAATGGAGTGTCAGCCCCATCCATAATCTATACATGCAGTTTAGATACCCAAGAATGCTAACAGGTTAGAGGATGCAGCAGACGTCTCTCCAGCATAAGCCAAAATATTTAACCTGAAACCTTTTGGAACAGAACCTGAAAACATTGGTAGCCCAGCCAGAACATCAACTAACATGGSATTGCCAGGGGCTAATGAACATAGAAAACTCTTTGCCTAGCACATAGTTTTACTGTTGCTGGGAGAGTTGTCGTTTCAGTACAGGTCCAAGAAATTTGCTTCTTATGGTTTTGCCTCCGTTTGTGCCAGACACAAATTAAGGCTAAATTAAGAGCTGTGGTTCAACATGATTTGACGGAACGCAAGAACAAAGGTCAAAACTTTGCTCTGCAGCCTGCAGGTGCCTATCCTGAGCACACAACAAAAGAGGGCCCTTGATCCTCCGAGGACAACTCCRAGTGAAATGTTTGGGGTCTCATGTATGCACCAACTTTTATACCACTTGGTCCAGTAGCAAAGCTGCCCAGGTGGGTGACGTGCCCTGGGTTTCACTATAAGGAGATCAGTCTCTCCAGGGACTCCACTAGACATCGAACTATGMCGAAATCTACACCTAAATACTGCACAGCCATTTCCTCCACTCACAGTGAACCACTGCTTCAGGGGCCTCCTCACAGCGCCACCGAGCCTGAGCATGGATCAATCCAAGAACAGCAACCAAATTCACACAAAATATTTTGTGCAGCTATTTCTTCTTAGTCTTCCCCCTCTATCTCAAAAAGAAAAACAACAAAAAAAAGTGTCTTTGAAAAGTCTTCCTCTACCCAGAAAAACAGGTGGCAAGCTCTAAGACACAGCCCACTGTTTTAGTCTGTACATGCTAGATTGAAGAGTTGGCCAAAAAACATGAGTGAACCAAGGCAGCAACTGCCACCAGAACTGACAACCTGTAATCAATACCTTCCGTGCTTAACGCAGACGAACCGCCTCTCCTCAAGACACTGCTCTGAGGCTTGCTAAGAATAAAGAAATCGCAACAAATTTAAGAAGCTCGAGATTTGGCTTCAGAATGCTAGACAGAGTCCATAATTTGTCAACAGGAGCACAGCCTTAACAGAGAGCACCAGTGATGAAAGGAATGAAGACACCTGCAAGATACCACAAAATACATTTAAAAGAAAAAAGAAATGTTCACTGAAGCTGTAGTTACATGTGTATTGCAAGAGCTAACGAAGCTTAAAAATCGTTGAAAATGTTAACACGGTGAACACCAAAATATTGAATGTGCTAAAGTATTTTTGCATGACTTCATCCTAGATTTTTTTATTCCCCAATTTCACTCTGTTTTTTAGTCTAGATGATAAAGAAGATTTAAAATGAGGAGGTTTTTTTCCCCCTTCCAATGAAGCCTTCCCATTAATAAAAAAGGAAACAAAGAAAATGAAGAAAGTGAGTAGTAAAACTTTTACAACATAATAAAATATATCAGAATCCCAGTGCAGCAGGATTGGAATTGTCTAAAGATGCTGAATTATGATAGGTTGTCATATAAAGTTCAGTCCAGAGTATTAGCAATCATATTCTCTAGCAACATGTATATAATTGAAGATCTTCATAATAACCCTCAGTTTTAAAGGCTCATAAAATCTGCGTTTTACTCATAATTTGCAGGAGGAAGGAAGAAATTCTTAAAGGAAAGTAACATCTTTTCCCTCAGCAAGAAAGACTAAAGGCAATACAGGGGGTATTTTAAAGCAAGCTACCCTAAAAGCTTGCTCTTTCTTTCAGAGTATGTAGTGAGGAATTATACAAACATTTCTTCCGAAAAGATAAATATTTATCTACAGTTCACACACTAAAAAGACAGTTAATATACATACAACAGAAGAGCTCTCTAAAAGTATATTGGAACCGAAACATTTTAAATTAGTTTTGAATATGAGTATAGAGGTTATACATGATATAACATTGTAACCAACAGTAAAACAAGCTTTGGCACTCTCCTTGGAGAAAAAAAAAAGAAGAAGAAAAAATACAACAGTAAAATAGGAAGGAAGTTGGTTTTATCAAATGCATGTAAGCTACATCTATGCACCACCTCCAAAAAATAACAGGAGAGATAATTATAAAAAAATATTATGAGCACTTGACACTCTCTTAAAACTCCCAAATCTCTCTACATTTTCTCATTTTCTCCCTTGATATTCTAAAACAAAATCCTTTCAGTTTGTTAAAGAGCCAACGCCGAGTGCCATAAATTTCCTATAATCCTGGCCATCTTTTGAACTCGTCAAGGCAAAGCTGAAGTAATGAATACGACGCTGAAGTTTCTATATGGAATAAAAAAAAGTACAACCTGCCATCAAGCCCAGATATTTTAACTTTATATTTTTGCCAGAGTAAAGCCTTTTTGTAAATAAGGCATGTTTGTTTTTAAATAGAGCTATTGTAAGCCGGTTTTGGAAGCCCAGAAAATAATAATAATCGTTTCCCTTTGGATTTCAAAACCTGTTGAAACAAAACCAGGACAAGCAAAGCCTGGTGTTCTCCTACCTGGAACAGGTAAAGACCAGCTCTCAAATGGCACCTGGGGATAATTCAGACTAGCAACCCCGTTCATGTTTAGATGAGACACCAGCATGAACAAGATCACGTCTGCCCCGTCCTCTTCTCTTATTAGCAAAGGCTACAGCAGTGGCGAAGACTTAGCAAGCCGAGGACCTGAGCAAGCCAAACGGGCTCCTGGAGAGCACCACGTTTAAAAGGAGACTTACTGCTCGCCATGTGACTGGGTGAGGTATGCTGCCCATTGGGTGTACTTGAGGTGAGGTCGATAGCCATGCCCGAGTACTCCCTTTCGGGGGAAAGCTCGTTGTCACCTGCAGCACAAAGCGAGGCACCCGTGAGTTTCCATCCCCTCCGTGTGCCGGGCGACCCCATGACTAAGAACTGCCACCCACTCGCTCCCCCTCTGCCCCTGCCCTGCACTAGAGGAGTTTCCCAACATCGGCACAAACTGGGTTTGCAGAAGCCACAAGTTCATACACACGACTGGTGGATTTTTAAGTCCCCTAAATCAACTCAAATCACTCTTATATAGCCACACTTGTGAAAAACCTGCCCCAGCTGCTGTTAGCAGCAGCAGTCAGTATTTACTCTCCCATTTGCAAGCATGGAGAATCAGGACTGGGCAAGGGAGGACTAAAGTAGTGTTTTTCAGTACAGACCTTCCCCTCAAAGCTTTCCCTTAACTGACAGCTGAACAATACACTTAAGCAAACTAAGATCTTTTGCCCTGACACAGAAAATGGGAGCAATGCAGTGAAAAATATGTAAAGCTTTCGGCTGTATTTTGAATTTCTGAAAGTGAACTCTCTCTTTTGCAAAGTTCATTCATCCTTAGCAGACACTGCAATACATGCATTCTCACCCTTGCGCCCAGACACGCTCATTTGCAGTCACACACAAAGTTTACGTTCGAACGTGATTAATTCAGTCCCATCTTAAAGCAAAGATCATACACAAGGWAGCTAAAGTTTCGGACTGCATTATGCAGGGATAGTGTGAAAAGCGAAAGTAATTCCGAATAATTAAATAAAATGACTACTTACATGTTATATATCCATCAGCAGCCTCTGCTTCCATAGTCAAAGTGCAGTGCTGCAAGGCAGAAAAGTACACCCTCAACGACGCCTGTCAGTATCAACCATTAAATGATTAAACTTACTTAAAGCCCTAAGTAGTCACCCATTTTACTGCTGTTGCAACCACTACCTAGAGAAACACTCAAGGCTGCTGCTGCTGCTGCATGTGCTCGTTTGCAAATCACCCAACTCCAACTCCTTCTGCAAATTACCTGAGTGCGGAATTTCAGCTGCCTCCTGCACAGGCTGCCCTGGGATCATCCTGGTCTCCGTACACCCTTGCAGCTCCTCGCTCACATTTTTCCCTGATGTGAGTTTTGTGGGGTTTTGCTTATTTCCCCCCAAGCTCACTTTGTTGGAGCTGGGATTTAGCAATTATCAATAATCAACTATCAGTTCTCACAGCCAGAACAGACTTGGAGGAGATGGAGACTATTAACAATTGCTCTTTTCACAGGGAGACTCCATCCCGCTCGGAGCAAAATAAACCCCGCAGTGTCCAGCCTCCCTTAGCAGACCTATGACAACTCCCCGCCTGGGTTACAGCCCCGCTCCGCCGCCGGCACACACGGACACACACCTGTACCCACACCTGGTCCCCCCAACCTCACTCATGAGCCCCAGCACGGGGCTCACGGGCGCTCCCGCGCTCCCAGGCCACGCGCTTTGTGGCGCGAGGCAATCTCAAAAGTTTCTGGARACACTTTCCTGACACAGAACAAGCTATTACTTTCCAGAAACCCAAGTAACTGTATAGAATGACACCCCCTAGCTATCATTTGATATATATTGAAAAAAAAAAAAAAAAGAAAAAAAAAAAAGAAAAAAAGAAAGCGAGATCAATAACCATAACTATGTTCTTTTAAGTGGAAAAGTTAAGGAACTGACATGACCAGAGGAGAATTTTATTTCCTCTCTCCCTCCACGGCCTCTTTTTTTTTGCCTTTAGTTTCAAAACTCTCACTGCACCAGGCAGCTAAATTATTCACAATGAGCCATTTCTGTATTGATCGCCAAGTATATTTAGCCCTAGCTCCTGGAATTTCTCCATTACTTACTGGAAAACAGGCAGCTTCACTTCTTGTCTCCAAAACCACTTCCCTCCCCCTCCCTTAACCCGCTTTCCTCCCCCTTCCCGCCTGCTCTCCCCCAATAAATAAATACTTTTCTCCTCTGTGTTCATCTTTGGTATAAAGCAGATCAAATTCCCAAGGCATTCAGCACATAACACTTAAATTTCAACCTGCCCGGCTGCTATCAGACTCTCCTCAATTACTGATTTTCACATGACTTTTTTTTCCCAAGAAATCACAAAAAAAAAAAGAGAGAAAGTTTTCGAAACAGGCAAGCAGCCTCCTCCAGCCCTTCAAAATTACCTTCTCTTCCCCCTAGTCCAGGTAGGCAGGCACACACTGAGGGGAAAGAAAGAACCATCAGAAGCAACAGGGAAAGCTCATCCCAGCCAATGGAATGGAAGGAAAGAGAGGGGAGGAAGGGAGGAGGAAGGGAAAGGAAGGCAGTAAAGAAACACAGGAACATCCATGACCGAAATTAAAACACTGCTGCATTTTTATTATTTTTATTTCTTAGAATGGGGAGGAGACGAGGGGGGAGGAAAGAAAAAATAAAGAAAAAGTTTGGTCACCATTTTTTTAAGGCTGTGATGGCAAATCCCAGCTGCTTTCTACAACGAATGGAGGAGTTTGGGTTTTTGGTTTTTTTTTTTAAATTTTGTGCTCGTGCTGCGGATACAGCGAGACGTGGAAAGTTTAAACGGAAAAAAAATAAATATATATATAAAGAAAACAGAAAAGAAGAAAAATGTGGGTAGAGGGAGAGGGGGAGCGCGGCCCCCGGCACTTACAGGTGGGGCATGCGGCGGGGGCAGCCGGCAGCCCCGGGATGAGCCGGCCCGCCGGGAAAGTCGCTCGGGAATGGCAGATACTTTCAAGGAAGATGAAGAACAAAAAGAGAAGAGGAGMGGGAGGGAGGGAGGAAGGGAGGGAGGAAGGCAGGTCAGCCGGTGCTACAGCAATGCGATTAAGCAGCAGAGAGAGAGAGAGAAAAACTTGATCCACCGGTTCCTTACGAATCGGCGAGGAAGCTGGAGCAAGAAGGAGGAGGGGGGGCCTGTGCTAAATAAATAAATAAATAAATAAATGAGGGCAAGGGGGTGGCGGGGAGAGCGCCGGGACGCGACGCGCACACTCACACGGCGGCCAGGAAAGCTCCAGGCCAACTTCCCGGGAGCGCTTCCTCGGCCCCGGGCACCGCGCGGCTCCTCATCCCATCCCTGCCTCTCCCCGCGCCGCGCAGGACCTGTCAAAGTAACTCAAGTCCGGCCTCGGGCTTCTCTTTTTTAATTCCTTTTTTTTTTTTTTCTCCTCTCTAATTTTAAGTGAGGCGGGAGGTGGGGGGGGGGGGTGTCTTTTCTCGCCGTCGCTGTCGCCGTCGTCGCAGCCCCCCCGGCCGCCCGCAGGTGGCGGCGGCCGGGGCGGAGGGAAATGGCAGTTGGGGCCGGCGCTGACTAACGGACCGGGCGCCGGGCTCGCCCCGCCGCCGCCAGCCTCGCTGCTGCTCCCGGTATTTTCATTTCGCTTTATTCCGCTGCATTTCATCGGGCTGCCAGCAACAGGTCTCCCTTCGCGCCCACCCGCGCGGGCGGGAGATGCTGCGTAACCGCCGCACTTTACTTGTGGAGACCCCCCTCTCACACACACACACACACGCACGCACACCCGCAAGGCAGACGGGAAAATAAATAAATAAAAACAACAATAAAGAAGAAGCCAGGCGCAGATTTACCTCAGTGAATCACTTCCATCACCCTTTTGTTTGTGTTTTTATTAGTGGCGCCGCGCCGTGTGCCTAGCGGGTGCGTGCGCGCTCCCCGCGGCGCCGCGGCCGCCCGCCCGCTGGAAACTAAGGCAGCGGCGGCGGCTCCGTCGCCAAGGCTAATCCCGGTTTTACTTCCTCCATCTTCGGAGAGCAGGGTTAGCCTGGGACAGCTGGTCAAACCCCGAGAAACCGATCCGCCGCGCTCGGCACGCACCCGCGCCCGCCACGCGCCCCGCCGCCCGCGCGCGCCCCGC